>SNQJ01S0109184.1:23040-39323 GCA_010110895.2 Picea sitchensis
GATGTATGCAATGGTCTGTACTAGACTGGACATTGCACATGCAGTGGGAGTTTTGAGCAGGTATATGTCAAAACCAGGGAAGGAGCATTGGACAATAGTAAAAAGGGTTTTCAGGTATTTGTGTGGCACTGCTAGTTATGGATTGTGCTACGAAGGAAGACTGGGATTGGATAGAGTGGTCAATATACATGGATTTGTGGATGCAGTCAGGGCTAGAGATTTGGATCGTAGCAAATATACAAGAGGGTATTTGTTTAACCTGTTTGGAGGAACAATAAGTTGGATGAGCAAAAGACAGGCTATAGTGGCACTTTCAACTATAGAATCTGAATACATGGCAACCACTCATGCAAGTAAGGAAGAAGTATGGTTACAAGTATTGGGTTGGTACAACAAGCTGTAAGGATAGAGTGTGACAGTCAGAGTGCAATTGTTCTGGCGAAGAACCCTACTTATCATTCAAAGACAAAGCACATTGATGTTAAATATCACTTTGTGAGAGACATGATTGAAGAAAAGAAAGTATCACTAATGAAGGTGGACACTTTGAAGAATGTTGCAGACTCATTAAAAAAATTTGTGAGCACTGAGAAGTTCTCTTGGTGTAGAGGATCCATGGGCATTGTTTCCCTGGATTTTTTACTATGTAACCTTGTAACCCCTTGTATGCAAAGAAAACAACAAGTGGGAGAATGTTGGGTATGTGTTATATTATTTGGACGAGTAGTAGTAGCATATGCATCAGGCACGCAAGGGGGTTAGAGGGGGGGTGCAGGGGAGTGGAACCCCCCACGCAGGGGTCCGCGGGCAGCACCCCCAAGAAAAAAAAAATTCCTCGAGAAATGTGGCATGTATTTAGGTGGTTTTTAGACACATGGTTTTTGTCGATGGTTTTCTATTTCTGGTTAAGGAATTAGGGTTTTGGATTAATCCAGGTCATTGGGTTAGGGTTTTGGATGCCACTAGATCCTATATGTATATTGTATTGTAAACAATGTAACACCATGAATGAATATAGAATATGTTGGTTTTCCCGGTTTGGGTTTCCAGGGGAAAAATCTCTGTGTAATGTTTGTATTTTCCATTGTATATTTTCTATTCTTTTATGAATATTTGTTTGCAGTAGATATTGTACAAGGTTAGTATTTACATTCACCTCCTATTCCACAACAACCGCAACAATACCAGAATGAAAGCTCCCCAAGACCAACATTATTATTGACACAACCAGTGCCCAACCCCAATAACAAATCCACTCAACCTCTTCACAATGTTGAGATGAAAGCCTTTCCAATGTATGTTATTTCTCATGTTCCATTGCAGAAGATTCAACTAAGGTCAGCAAAAGTTCTGGACAAACAGAGGCCTTCAGTAGTCATCCGAGAAGAAGAAGAAGAGGAAACCCCCAGACAACCCATGGATGACACTAAGTGGGAAGATGTTATCATTCCTAAGGACTAGGAACCCAAGTTTCCCCAAAATGAACCTTCACAAATTACAAAGGCCCATCCTTATCCAGAAATATTAGTGATTGAGAAACCTACCACTTGACCGGAATTTGACATCTTGAATGAAAGGAAAAATATTTGTGTCAAAATTCCCTTGCTACAAGCCATAAAGGAAATTCCAATTTACAGTAAGGTGGTCAAATAATTGTGTATTAAGAAGCCAGGAAGGAAGCAGAAAGATCCTCCAACAGTACATTTGATAGGAGAACTCTTTGAGTACATATTAGAGCAGCCTAGGGTCACAAAATATGGGAACCCAAGGAACCCCGTAGTGGCCATAACCATTAATGAGGTTCCCATCGGAAACACTCTCATAGACCTAGGGGCAGCCATCAATGTTATGATTGTTACTACCTTGGAGGAATTACAATTAAAACCTCTTCTTAGACCTACCCCAACTATTTTGGAATTAGTAGATAAGACAAAGGTTATACCTGAAGGAATATTGCATGATATCATACTTAAATTAGCCTCATGGGAGTACCCAGTAGACTTTCTTTTCATTCATTCAAAGGATCCTACCAAAGGACATCTCATTATTTTGGGAAGACCTTGGTTGGAAATAGTTAATGAATTTATTAGCTGTAGAGGAGAAATGACCATTCCAAATGGACTCTCTATACAGAAGCTCACCATATACCCACCAGCTCAACCTATCATGGAAAATAAATGGTGGCTTGAATGTCCATACAAGAATGAGGACTGGGAAGAACTCATTTTTTCAAGTGATAATTCCTGGGAACTTCAGGAGAAAACAATGGAAAATGTGCTAAACCAGTTTATTTCTGCTATCACGTGTGTTGATTTTCCACAATATTTTCCCCAATTTGAGTACATGTTTGGGGAAGAATTTCAGGAACAGTTGTACCCATCGATTTTGTATTCGATATATTTTATCTTTGAGATAGATGAGTCTGCCACATCTTATACCATTCCCTATGAGATTAGTCCAGGGAAATTTCTACATATAAATTTTGGACTAAATGCATACCAACAAAAGCAATTAGTAAATGTCCTTAAAGAACAACAGGGGAATTCTCTTGGGAATACACTGACATTAAGGGTATACACCTTGACACATGCATTCATCACATATATACCCAGGGGGAAGTAACACCTGTTAGGCAACCCCAGAGAAGGATGAACCCAACACTCAAGGATATAGTAAAAGAGGAGATACAAAAGTTATTGAATGTCGGATTTATTTATCCCATCTCTGACAGTAAATGGGTATCCCTTCTTGTAGTGGTTCCAAAGAATGTAACCGCGAAATGAATAATTTATGTCAATTTCTGGGAGCTTAATAAGGCCACTCTGAAGGATTATTTTCCTCTTCCTTTCATTGACCAATTCTTGGAAACCCTGTCAGGAAATAAATACTTTTCCTATTTGGATGGATATAGCGGGTATAATCAAATTCTCATAGCACCCGAGGATCAGGACAAGACTACCTTCACTTGTCCTTGGAGCACCTATTCCTATAGGGTATTACCATTTGGGTTGTGTAATGCTCCTGCTACATTTCAACAAGCAGTATTATGGATATATGTTGATATTATTCATTATTGTGTGGAGGTATACATGGACGACTTTAGAGTATATGGAAATACTTACCAAGAAGCCCTAGATAATTTAGAAAAAGTCCTTATCAAATGCCAAGAAATGAACCTATCCTTAATGTTAAGCCTCTTTTGTCACCTGAATGAGGAAAACAAAGGTGCTTACAAGCTTAGTTGGGTTATCTAAGCAAGACAGTTGTAAAGGAAAGGGTTAGAAGAATAAAGCATAAAAGACTAATCTAAGAATTAAACTAGGAATGATAAAAATAATTAAACTATAGTGCATAAGGACATAAGAACAAGAAACAAACAAGACTCATGTCACCAATGGAAAGGATTGTATTAGTGAAAAGAAAACACCAAAGAGAAAGGGGGACTTTGGGTCCCTTCTTCCTCCAAGGGAGGGCTCTTGGACCCCCAAGATTGAGCTCTTCTTACAACTTGAAAACTTGAAAGAAATGGTGAAAGAATCCCAAGCTAATTAACTCAAGAGGTGATGTGAATAGCTCAAATGTAATGGTGCTAGTATACTCTTGATGAGAAAAGAGGATTCCCCAAGAGAATAGCAGTAGCATAACCTTACAAATGAATTCCTTCAAGATGTAGTGCACCCATGGCCTCTTTTTATAGCACAACTTTGAGGTATTATGCAACCAGCTTTTAGTGTGAACAAGGGGTTGTTTAGGGCACCTTTAGGTCTTTGACCAGCCACCCAGCCAGATTCAGCCGAGATTTGGATGTCAAATCGACTTGGAAGTTGAACCAAAAGTGGGTGGGAGGCCGACCAACATCATAAATGTGTCATTCTCAGGTGTGTGCGGATTTTAGCATCCACAGTCGTGCATCGTGCGCATGTACACTTTTCCTACATTTCTTGATGGCACATGTGCACGTGCTCCCTGTATAGTCATAGTGCATCCTAATTTTATAACTGGTTGTATAGTTTTGGACCTTTTGGAAATTATTTTTTGGTGATTTTGGTCCATGGGTGAACTTAATAGCTATTTGGAGATGTTGGATTCCTATAACCATTTGCAGATGAAATTTCACTGATAACAGATGTCCCCTGATGGATGAGGTTAGGAGCATACGTATAGCCAAAATTCATCAATGTTTCTTCTACTGAGAATACTATTGTAAGAAAGAGCGATAGCAAGAGTATCAAGAGTGACCTGTTGGAGGGTGAGGGGAACCTGTAGGATCCAACCTTTCTGAAGGTGTGAAAAATATATTGTGTACAAATGAGGCGAGCATGCCCCATGCTCGTGTCATGTGACTCAAAACATGTGTAAGACAGTAGTTGAAGTGGTATGTTGGTGAAGATGAGTGCAGCGCCCTCAGGGGCATGTTGATAAGAGCAGAGGAAAATTCGGATGAGGAACAATACTCTGAAAAGTAAGCAATGACACTTGGAGGAAGTATCAAGGATTTGGCGAACATTGATGGCCCAACAAATTTCAGAGGTCTTTAGAAAATATAAAAACAACTACAATAGTCGCAAAGTAAGACCCACTGTAACATGAGAGAGTGTTGAAGTCGAATGTTATGGGGGTCAAGGACAGCAGAGAGCAATGATGGTGCTCCATGTGTTGTCGAATACTCCTCATTGTAAAGGTAATGAGAGTCAAGATAATGTCACCCTTCTGGAAATGGTGTTGATGTCAACAGAAAGGGAGACGCAACGTTAAGAAGTGGAGGGCTTCAAGAAATTCACTGGATGGGATCAGAAACTGAGGAGGTACATGGACAAAGTCAAGAGGGGTGGAGACTCAAGACTGCCCTTGGTTGGGGAGTAAAAGAAATGGATTTGGGTAATGGCTTGGGGGACTGTTTCCCAGATTGGGATATGGCCCCGGGGGAGGGGAAGATCAGGAATGGGTCGAGCTGAGCTAGTTCCAGGAAGTTCCTAAGGGAGAAGTTCTGCGACTAGTGGGACATCAGGAATAAAAGAGGCCTCAGTGGGAGGGAGAGTATCTTCAGTTTCTATTCCATTGGAGGATACGACACATACTTGGGCTGAGGGATGGAGGAGCGGTGGTGCTCCATGGTATGTCCCTAGCAAGGACGGGTCTTTGAAGATTCTGGGGCCCATCTCGATGATTGGATAGGCGTTGGGATTAATGTGGATGAAAGGGAGGATGTTATCGGTGTTGGATGAGGGGTTGGGCTCATAATGTGATACTTGATCGATGGTAACGATTTTTTCGTTATGGGGAAACATCGTGATTCGGAACATAGAAGAGGTGATGGCCTTCATAGCATACATGTAGCTACGACCAAACAAGATATTGTAGTCGAGCGGGGCATCGATAATCTCAATGTCAATCAGAATGGTTTTTCCCCCGAGCTCGACGGGGACATTTTGGAAGAGTCCCTCAGGGGATGAGGGTCTTCCATTGTAGGCTCTTAAGGTAATGGCAGATGGTATAAGTTTGGGGGAACCAAGTTTTTTCCATACATATTTTGACATAATGCATGGGGATGCACCCTCATCAATGATGCAGTGGTGAATTGTAATGTTCCATATTTTAACTGGGATTTGAAAAGTGATGAGAGCAGGGAGTTGAGGTTCTCCGCTATCGAGATCAAATGTAATGAGTCGGGTATCTGCAGTGTAGACTACCCCAAGGGTGGAAAGTAACGAATTTCGTTGAGTAGGACAAGTTTGGAGGACTTCTAAGATTGACATAGCATTAGGAGATTGTGCCAAATCATCAACCAAACTGTAATTATGAGCTTCCCTAGTCTGAGGGTTCTGGACGTTCCTGCGTAAGGGGAAGCAAGGAATATGAAGGGGTGGGTCATTATTAGGGAGAGGAATCATCAAAGGGGGCCCAGTTATGACCGGGGGTGCATTTGAGGTGGTGGGAGCAGACTCAGAAGTTGCGTTGTATTGACGACTACATGTTTGTAGAAGAACTTCTTCCTCACTAGTGAGGAGGATAGTATGATCGGCAGGATTTCCTGGATTGGGATATTGTCCTATCTATAGTAGGGTAGGCTACATGTCTTGTTGGGTGTTCATTACCCCCTAGTGTGGGATGGGGTTTTGCAGCATGTTTGGGGGTGGTTGCTACACATATTGTTGTGGGGCCTACTGGGGCAGGCGGTGCCAAGGGACATGGTCCACTTACAAATTCTTTCATCCATTTAAAGTCGGTGATTTGGGGGAAATGGTGAGTATAGTGACCAAACTCACCACAAAGGGCACAAGGGAAATTGGTCCGAAGATTGTTGTTATTTTTCCCTTGACGTTTATTATTGCCCCCTTGGGGGTTTTGGTTCCCTTTGTTTTGGTTTCACCCAGCAGGTTGGTTCTGCTGAGGTTGGTTCTAGTTTCCTCCTGGTCCAGGATTATTATTGTTCCGGTTTTTTCCTTTCTTTTTGGCATTGTTCGATTGATGGGATGGATTTTCTGTATTCATTTGTTCAAAATTTTGATATTGCTGAATGGGAGAGGGTAGAACAAAATTAACCCCAGTGTGTTGTTGTCCTTGTGGTGGAGCCATGGCCTATGGAGGGCCAGGAAATGGAAAGTATGGATTGTGTTGTGGAAATGATCCATAAGGTACATAGGAAGGTGTGGTGCTTTCACTAGTGCTTAGAGTATAGGCTAAGGTAGAGGGAGTACCAGTGCTTTGTTGAATAGGTGGGTGTATTATGGGTGTTGGAAGGGGTCCACTGATGGGTGGAGGCAAGGAAACAGGGTATGACTATTGATAAGGAGGAGGAGGATAATAAGATATTCCTCCATATGCCGGAAGATATTGGAGTGTGCTATACATGGGTGGTTGTTGAGGCTGTGGGTTGTGGTGTGTAGTGTTATTGATCAATCCATCTAATGAGTGAGACATCCCAAGTTTGTCTTGGCTGAATGGCATGGGTCTTGGGGTGTCCGGGAGTACCATGTATAGGTATCCATACTGGGTGTAAATGAGTTAGAACTATTGGGTCTTGCTAAAGGCTTCTTGTTCAAACTGGGGGAAGGTGGCGGCCACATCTTTGGCAAGGAGGGAAACAAGTGATTTGAGGAACCAATTGAGACATTGTTGGGGGGTAGCGTCAACTTTGCAGAGGCTACATCATCAAAACCATTCGTGGATGTGGTCAACAATATGTGTGGAGGTGGTTTGTTTGAAATCTGAGAGTAGTTCAAGGCCATTTTCTTGATGAACAGGTAGTTGAAAGAAGGGCAAAAATTCTTTGGCCAAGGATTCAAAAGTCGTGTGGGACCTAGATTTTTCTTCTACATACCATTTGGTTGATGGGCCAGTGAGAGTACATTGAAATAATCTCAATCAGACAGAATCATCCATGATGTTGTTTGAAGAACACCATAGGTGAAAGGTCATGATATGGTTGGCGGGATCGTCTCCTACTTTTCCTTCAAACTTGGGGATGTCTGAAGGGAGTTTGGTAGGCATTGCAGGCCATGTGGGGTTGTGCAATATAGGATCATTAGTGAGTTTAGTCAGATCTGGGATATTGAGGGAAGCGAAATATGGCATATGGGGTGGTGGTGGAGGATTGACTCCGGCCATAGTGTGAGTGGTCTGAGTACCTAACCCTTGGAGGGGGCTAGGTGGGTTTGTACTTCCTCTTTGAGAAGAAGTTGGCCTTCCGCTTCCGTGTAAAGGAGAGCGAGTGGAAGGTTGACCTTGGGAAGTGGACCCAAGTAAGGTGGAACCAAGCAATGTTGATCCCAAGATAGTGGCACTCACAGGGGTGTGAGAAGGGGGATCCAATGAGTTAGCAAGACTAGTAACTACTCCTAGAATAGGAGGGAGATTTAGCAAGTGTTTGGAATGATGGGGGTTTTGTGGGTCCCCTATGATGTCTGACTAGTTGAGTGAATGTGTGCGAATGGTGGTGAGAGAAATAAGTAAACAAGAACATTTGTTACAATTTCTTGAACCTTCAAAATATATTTCCAAATCAAATGTAATCAGAAGGGAATCATACATAAAGTGTTTTGATAAAGAAGCATATATGTGGATACGTGAATTTTGTCCACGTGGGAGAACAAAGAAAACAAATGCTCATGTCCTAAAAGATGTAATGTTCGTCTTCTCAAATAGCACTGGACCTTCTAATAGCACTCGAAAGTGGGGTCTGAAGCCACCGAAAGAGAGACTAGTGAAGGATGAAGCAATCAGTTATAATGAGGGGTAGAGGGGGCATATCCTGAAAGAACTAGTGATATTTTCCAATAGCCACACAAAATCTGATCAAGGTGCAATTGCAGCCCACAATTGCCACCTGGGTAGATGTCCTAAAATTTGGTCACTAGGTACCTCGTTCAAAGTGTGGCATTTATATTTTCGGCCTAAGAAATGGGTCATAGGCTGGATCTCGTCCAAGAGGTGGGTGCCTTAAGGGGGGACGCATAGAATAACTAGACCTCATCCTTCAACCCTTCACGGGTATCTCCCTGCCTTATGGTGTTAAGAACACTTGACTTGGAGGATTTAAATCTCCCTATTTGACAGCTTCTATTGTTTTGAAAATGTGAGAACCAGATAACGAGGAGTTATTTGGATGCCCATCCTTGAGATCCTACCTAGAATAAAAAATTCTTTTGGCACCTCCTGTGGAGGAAAACTTAGTGATTTTTTTAGAAAATTTTAGATGTGTTTGTGTGAGAGATTGGGGGTGTGAACCAACCTCGTTGAAATTAAATGGGAGTGGATAGTTTTGTCAAGAAAAGGGGTGGGGTGTTTCAAAATTTCATTGGAGGAAACTTACTTTGACCTCCACAACTTCTAGATAAAACTATGTGAGTGATTGGTGATCTAGTGTGTGAACAAGTGGAAGTGTGCCAAGTTTTAATAAATTAGGTGTCACTTTGTTGCATGTGGACTTCGCTTGGTCCTTACAAGTCTTTGATTACCTAATTAACTAAATGTCGTTGGTACAACCTTGCAGAATTTTAAAATTCCTAGGAAACTAGCATGTGGACATGTGGGTCCTTTACTATTCCTTTAACTCCCTAAATGTGATTTAATCTATGAAAGATTTGAAACTATCCTAGATTGTCAATATCTAGGCATGTATGGGCCCGTTACAAAACCTTTAAACTTCCCTAGTGATTTAATCTAAGAAAGAAAATTTCAACACTATATTATATTTGGATCATGTGGGCATGTATGGGCCCTTACAATCTTAAGATGTGTTTGAAAAATAAACTAAGAGGAGTCCCGAGGAGGCAGTTGTCCTCTCCTAAAAATTTTGTCTATTTAAGGGAGATGAAATTGTCCCACAACCTCTTTCGGATTCTCAAGGTAGCTTTGAAGCGCAAGAGAAGAGCATACTCAACGATTGTTATCCAATTTATGGTCCCAATGCAAGTTTTATATGTGATGTAGAGTGATTCCAACTTAAACTTTAGTCAAAGTGGGCCATCCATGTGGCAAAATGAAAAAAAGGAGGAAAATTCATGATTTTACCCCTAAGTGCCTATGTGTTTTGACGAATCCCTTTATATGGAGAGGGAATGTAAGTGTAGTGCAGATTACAACATGCATGGAATCAACTTTAAGAAGGCTATGGGCCTTCCATAGATCATAAAAAGCTTATAATGTGTATTTTTCTGCACAGGTGCATGGGTCTCAGACTAGACAGACGTGCTTTGAGTGCCAATGCGCAAACTAGAAGAGGTTGATGGGCATAGGCGCACAGAAGGCGCTAAGTAATACAGTGATTTTAGCGCACGTGCTCACAATGTGCGACTGTGGGCCGATAAACCCACGCACAGCTGTCACATGGCCATGAAGAAAATTTTGGATGAAATTCCTTCAACTCAGCTTTGAATTTGGCTTCCTGTAGGTCGTCTTGGGCCGATTATGGTACCTGCAGGTTAAATAAACAAAAAGAAGAGCTAAAATAACCTAAATGGGGCAGGAAATTGATACCTTTCCCCAACTGAGTCGCCAATCTGTTGCGCCTCTTTTGTCACCTGAATGAGAAAAACAGAGGTGCTTACAAGCTTAGTTGGGTTAGCTAAGCAAGACAGTAGTAAAGGAAAGGGTTAGAAGAATAAAGCATAAAATACTAATCTAAGAATTAAACTAGGAATGATAAAAATAATTAAACTATAGTGCATAAGGACATAAGAACAAGAAATAAACAAGACTCGTGTCATCAATGGAAAGGATTGTATTAGTGAAAAGAAAACACCAAAGAGAAAGGGGTACTTTGGTTCCCTTCTTCCTCCAAGGGAGGGCTCTTGGACCCCCAAGATTGAGTTATTTTTACAACTTGAAAACTTGAAAGAAATGGTGAAAGAATCCCAAGCTAATTCACTCAAGAGGTGATGTGAATAGCTCAAATGGAATGGTGCTAGTATGCTCTTGATGAGAAAAGAGGATTCCCCAAAAGAATAGTAGCAGCATAACCTTACAAATGAATTCCTTCAAGATGTAGTGCACCCATGGCCTCTTTTTATAGAACAACTTTGAGGTATTATGCAACCAACTTTTAATGTGAACAAGGGGTTGTTTAGGGCACCTTTAGGTCTTTGACCAGCCACCCAGTCGGATTCAGCCAAGATTTGGATGTCAAATCGACTTGGAAGTTGAACGAGAAGTGGGTGTGAGGCCAACCAACATCATAAATGCGTCATTCTCAGGTGTGTGCAGCTTTTAGCGTCCACAGTCATGCATCGTGCACATGTGCGCTTTTCTTGCGTTTCTTGATGGCACATGTGCGCGTGCTCCCTGTATATTCATAGTGCATCCTGATTTTATAACTGGTTGTATAGTTTTGGACCTTTTGGAAAAAAAATATTGGTAATTTCGGTCCATGGGTGAACTTAATAGCTATTTAGAGATGTTGGATTCCTGTAACCATTTGTGGATGAAATTCCAGTGATAACACTTAAGTCATGAAAAAAGTAAAAAAATTTTGATTGAAGGAGTGGTCTTAGGACATCACGTTTCATTTGAATGGATTCAAATTGATCCTACTAATATTGATGTAATCGTCAGACTTCTACCCCCCAAGACTCAAAAAGAGGTGAGAAGCTTTCTTGGACATGTCGAATACTACCAACGATTTATTGAAAATTTCACAAAGATTGTTGCACCCATGTTTGGATTGTTAATAAAAGATGTTGATTTTCTTTAGACTGAGCAGTGTCAAACCGCCTTTGAAACTCTTAAGGCTAAGTTATCTGTGGGACCAGTTCTTAGAGGGGCCAATTGGGCTCTTCCATTTCACATATCCACTTATGCCTCCGATATTGAAATAGGAGTATTAGGGCAGAAAGAAGACCATCAGTCCTATGCCATTTATTTTGTGAGTAAGAACTTGTCCCCTGTTGAATTAAACTATACAGTTACAAAAAAGGAATTATTGGAAGTATTCCATGCCATCAATAAGTTTCACCACTACATCACAGGTTACTAAGTATTTTTACATACAAATCACTCTTCCATTAGATTTCTTATGAATAAACCCATTACCAATGGTCGAGTGACTAGGTGGCTCCTGTTATTGCAAGAGTTTAATATCATCATCGTTGACCGACCTGGAAAAGAGAATTTGGTAGCTGATTTTCTTTCACACATAAAACATGAGGATGATGGTATTCCCATTGATGATAGTTTCCCAAATGAACACTTTTTTTCCCTCTCTGTAAATACCCCATGGTTTGCATATATGGAAAATTATTTGGCTACTAGGAAGTTACCATCTCAGTTGTCACCTCATGAAAAGAGTATAATTATCACGCAAAGTGATAACTACTCTTGGGTTGGCCATGACCTTTTTCGTACCAATCTAGACTTGATTATTTGTAGATGTGTTTGAGAAGATGAGATACCAGAAATCCTACGAAGTTGTCATGGTGGACCATGTGGTGGCCATTTTTCCGACAAACGTATAGCATATAAGGTGTTACATTCAGGTTACTATTGGCCTAACATTTTTAAGGATGTTGCCAAATATATGAGGAGTTGCGATAGCTGTCAAAGGATAGGAAGACCCATGTCAGCTAACGAAATTCTCTTGCATTCCCAAGTTATGATAGAACCTTTTGAGAAATGGGCCCTTAACTTTGTAGGACCAATTTCACCCATGTCTCATAAGAAAAAATAAATTTTGGTTTGTACAGATTATGTCACCAAGTGGGTAGAAGAAAAAACCCTATTTAGGGCTACCAAAACATCTATTGTCAAATCCATTTATGAAGACATCTTTACCTACTTTGGTGTTCCTCATGAAATTGTTACAGACCAAGGCACTCAAATCACTTCCAAGTTGATGAGAGAATTAACGGAGAAATATGGGATCAAACACTACAATTCTTCTCCATATCACCTGCAAGATAATGGTCAGGTAGAATCCATAAACAAAGTTCTAGAAGCAATCTTAACCAATACTGCTAAATTACACCATCAGGATTGGACTGATAGGCTTCAAGAGGACTTTGTGGGCATATCGGACCACCTAGAGGAACACCGGAACACCATCGGGCATACCCCTTATGAGCTAGTGTATGGGAAACAAGTACTTCTACCAATAGAATTCCAAGTAAGGACTTTTTGTATTGTCGCAGAATTGGGATTAAATATAGATGAGGCTCAGAAACAATGAGCTCTATAATTAAACGAGTTGGATGATATTAGGAAAGATGTTATCCCATGAACAATATTAATTGAAAACCAGAGGAGAAAGTGGCATGACAAGTTTATTAAGAAGAAACACTTCCAACCTGGTGATTGGGCTTTGTTGTTTGACTCCCGATTTAAAAATTTCAAAGGAAAACTTACCACTCAGTGGTTGGGTCCTTATAAGGTAGTCACCATGTATGATAATGGGGTTTTTAAGATCAAAACAATTGATGATGGACAAGTCTCTTCCATAGTGAATGGACAATGAATAAAACTTTATCACACACCCATTTCCAAAGAATATTTTATACAAGTCATGTCAACTGACAAGGCATTGGCCTTAGTAGATGGGGAAGTTTCCCCTTGTTCTTGAAATTTTTTTCTGAATTTTTGACTGTACATATGTAAATAATTTGAAGTATGTTGATAGACAATTCTAGAGATTTTTGCAGTATTTATTTTACCAAGAGTAGACAATTTCAAGGAGATACAAAGGGAAGTATTTTCCTTCAAAAATATTGCTATATTTGAACCTTGTTGTCTGCTAAGCATCAATTGAATAATGACATGCATTAATTAGACAAAGTTTTTCAAATATTTCCATCTTCTTTTTCTCAAGGCATATTTAATGGCAGTTGCTCTGAAACCTTCACCACTAGAGGATATAAGGAAGTGATACCTTGACCATCAAACTTAGAGGTTACTCGTACAGTTTCCCCAAGAAGCATGAGTAAGTGAGTAAAGTATATTTATTAAAGAGTAACAAGGAGGCATGATTAGCGGTTAGACATAGAAACGTCACAATAACTTAAAAAAGAAGAAAGTTAGTTGAGCCTAAAGATACCTTTCTGTTCTTTCCCAATGGTACCATCCACTACACACTAAAAATGCTTGATTATACCATACCTTTAGATAGGCTACATCCACATAAGTACCCCTTACATTAGGAAAAAATCTAAGGAATACATAAAGGAGAGTCATCCTCTAACATAAATACCATCCCAATCTTAAAAAAAAAAAAAAAAATCAGAGTTGTCTCCCCATCTTCTTGCACAAAGAAATATTTATATTAAAATATTAAAAAATGGTGGACCAGTCTTTGAGGGTGTAAGAGGCTAACCCGTCGGGATACTGAATAGGTCTGCTGGCAGTGGGTATCGGCCTGTGGTATGACTAGGTAAACCTGTTGGAGTACTGAATAGGATTGCTCACAGTGGGGCATTCTACCCTAGCGAGGATGATAATCTAACAAAAAAAATAATAAATAAAATTCCTAAATCTTAAACTTGTTCTGATGTACGGAATTACTTGTAGACAAAGCTGAAAAGAAGTATGTATGGTTAAGCTAAGGTTAATGAACTCCATAAATCTACCATTGGGAACTAACTTTAAGACTATATTAATACTCTCTCGCCTACCTCTTCTTAACTATATGTAGGATTTTATATCCTATAGGTGGGGCCATATTCTAACTGTCTCGTCAGACTAATATGTGAAATTTATATCTACACTTAACAAGTAAATCTTAGGCTATTGGGAGAATTGACTGGTTCCCTATATTTTTAAATGTGAGGTGTCACAATACTTAGGAGTGGGGGAGGGGTTTCATGAGCTGACAAATGACAAAACTGCCTATTTATAATCCATGAGAAGAAGAAGTAGAATCTTTTTAAAAATTATGTACATTATTTTCATGATATGGGCTATTACATCAACAATTATTTTTTATTGAAATGCTAAATTCACTGTGCATTATAAGCTTGATGTACATTTCTTCGACAGACCAATTAATTGGTTCTTATTGTCAATTACAGACTGTTAAAAAATTCACTATAGATTTGTGTTACATGCCTTGAGATAGAGGAACAGATTGTTTATAATGTGCAAGCATGATGACAAGGAAAGTAGCAGTGCATCACTCTTATCATGTCTCTTCTCTTGTTCACCATGACTCTCATAAGTGCCAAAGATGAGTGTTATGGGTAAACATCCATTACAATACGAACAAATTCCATTTTGCACAGGAGTACCATATGGAGTGCCATACAGAGTTCCATATGGAGTGCCATTTGGAAGACCATATGGGGTGCCATATGGACAACTAGATGACGTGCCATATGAAGGATTGGATGAGGTGTGCACACACTATAAGTGACCACGATTTCATGTTCATTGGTAAGATGAGATCGATTACATGGAAATTGTTCAATTTTACATTTGGCAATTAAATTATATGATTTCTAATGCATTTTTATGATCAAATGTCCAAGTCAAAGACTTGGACATTGATCTAATTCTCACATGATTACAATTTCCTCTAAAGGACACCCTTCGAAATTCAAATTTGACGCAGTCATAATCACACATGGCAATCGTGTGTCATCAATTCACCCACGAATTCAACCATTTCCACCTTGAGCGCATTAAAAATTGGAGGGTTAGCTCCAATTGTCATTTCACTCATGCATTATTTTCGTTTCATTCTTATCCTCTGCCCAATTCCTATCCTCTGACAAATTCTTCCCCTCTGCTCATCCTTCACACTGTAACCATGCCTAAATTCTACAAGCCTTCCTCCTATGTTGAGCTCCTAGCCATTCCCGAATTCACAAAGTGTAGGGAGATTTTCCTTCGCACAAGCTGGGGACCATTATTGGCATGTCTGTAGGGCCACGATGATTACATTTCACTAAAATTCACCCTCGGGTTCGATGGGAGGATGGAGCGCATAGGGTCTCTGGCCTTCTTGGTCTCTAAGGAATCAATTGCCTCAGCCACGAAACTTCCATGGGATGGAGATCATTGGTTCAAGCACCACCAATTTCCATGGCCAAGATACAATAGAGTTTTTAAGCCTGAGTTTCAAAATTTTCTGGAGCTAAGAGGTACTCATAAGAATGGATTAAGGATGAGTTTATTAATCCCTTGATCATCATTACCAGAATTATCACTTGTGAAGGTAGATATTATGTTTTCAAATCTTGCCATTTTCGTCTGTTAACTCATTTGTAATTTAATAATCCCCTGAATTCTCCTTTCTACTTCTTGAAAAGTCTTGAGAAAATGTCTTCCCAATGACAAAAGATGTTGGACACACCTACCACACTTAGAGGGGGGGTGAATGAGTGTGGGGATATTTTTCCAAAAACTTCCCTCTTACACAAAAACTCCTTAGTTAACATTCAACATTTTCTCATTACTCATTGTTATCATTTATAATTAGTTATATGTGAATACATATCAGCAACATATATCAACAACATATCATCAACAAATCATCTCCACAAGGAACACAAAGAACACAAGATGTATGTACAATTTTTCTTTTTATTATGCACTTCAATCCGGGGGTTTTTCAGCAACAACTGAATAGAGTACAACTCTACAAGAGAACCATCTCTATATGCAAGACTCAGATTACATTCTCAGCACCAACTAAGAGGAGTCAACAATCCTCAACAAATATCAATCTATCAACATAAACAAGTGCATCAACCATGCACCAACCTGTGCCAAACAACCTGTAATCAACCTGTACCATAAACAAGTGCATCCAACCATGTACCAAGTATATACCAATCATGTGTCAAATACTCATCAACAAT
>SNQJ01S0109185.1:14198-52115 GCA_010110895.2 Picea sitchensis
TCCTTGTCCATTGTTGCCATAAAATTCGTTCTGAGTAGGTTTTCCTTCCCCCGTCGTATGATTTCAACACATCATCTCATACCATTTCTCAGCGTGCTTCCACTCATTATTAATCTACATTTTCTTCACTGCAACCATACATATTAACTAGCCCACAAATTGATAACATTCTCAGGTAGTCTCAAGACCATGTAGACCCTATCCTAACTAGAGAATGGAGAAAACATATATGTAAAACTCCCATTGACTATTCACTACCTCAAGTTCAAGAGAATCCTCACTATTGGAGCCGCCTTTTTCAACTGTCTTAAATATATTTTCTAAAGTCAAATGTTGGTTTTTGAGTTCTTTTTCACTTTGTGACATTTACCTACTGAAAATCTCAGTAGTCTCGACACGTGAAATAGCTAAGGATGTTATGTTTCATAAGTTACCACTTTTTATCATTAAACGAAAGCTTTTACTTTTTGTACCTCGGAATATCGCTCTTCGATAGTCACAAGTCACAAGATTTACAAGCCCTGATGTGCGAGGTTGCGAAAAGTTTTAAAAGCTTACCTCAGGTGAAAGTTGAGAGTAAAATTCTTTAAACCCGAGTCAAGTGCTATCGGGATTTTGCGTCTAGGCGTTCACTCTCTCCTAAAACATTACTATCATAACTCTGAAAGACGAAGCCATGAGACTTTTACACAAGTAACTCGGGTTAGTGTCAGGGGTGATTAGTTTTTACCATGGTTAAAGTCTCTCAGGATTTCACGACTTGGCATACGTTCCACCTGGAAATTATACCTTCGAAACCCCGAGCCGCGAAGTCGCGATATAAATTAAAACATCATTAATTAAACAATTAATCTTGGTTACATCCTTGCTTAACTAAATCTAATCATCACGATCTCGGGTTTTAGAGGCTCTAAAGGTTAGAGTGAAAACTCCCGATATGGTGAACACCAAAAGGTTGATTAAATTTTAAGTAAGCTTAATAAAAAAAGCTAAGCCAGCTTAATCAATGTTCAATACAAATAATAATATGCACAGTCTACGAGGTATTTTGAAATTTTCCTTGTGCCAACTTGTGTCACAAACCGTCGAAATTTATAGCATTAATTGGAAATGAGGCGAAATGGCAAGTAAGGATATGGTCTTTATTGCTAAATCTGTCTCTAAATATGATTTGACCATTCTGTTCATAAGGACACCAAGATTTTAAATGATCGAAGATATAGATCTTTTTCCTTTATGTTCTATTCATAAAGCTCATTTCTATCCCGCGCAGATAAGTTTTTCCCAACAAACTGATCTTTGTATGTATAGACATTTTTATTACAGGAGAGCTAAGTCACAATCTTCTATCATGGCCCCGCGAAAAGAGTCCAAGACAAGTGTTGAGATTTCAGGACAAGGCTCTAACAATGTTTCAGATACTTCACCTTGAAGCGTTGATTCCACACGAGCCTGGTCATACATTTCAGAGGTTCTGCAATCAGATTTGGTGAATTTTTTAGACGATTCGAGTGACAACGAGAAAGACGACTTGACTACCAAATACAAGATTGTCGTCCAGGAAAATATGCACAAAGTAGCAGCTAGGCCATGTCTTTTTCCTTACTATGACATGATCCGATGGGCACTAGATCATGTAGATATCCCTACCAGAACCATCATCAGTGAGAAGAAGGTCATTGTTGGGACCTTTAGACCAAAAAACTTATAGGTGATGTACAAGTTACCACCTACGTTGAACTTCACATACAATGTAGAGTTTCTAGAGGATTTTAAACAGAAGGAATGTGAGCAATACGGGAAAATATTATCTGATTTGATCAAGGATTGGGTCTCACACCAAGCGAAGTTCAAGGTAGATAGCAATGGAGTTTATTTTATATCTTCTTTGGAGACACAGTTCAAATACATAACGATGATGACCTGTAGATTGTATGGGAGGGAAGACACCATGCATTGTTTCCTCCCATGGGTGCCTCTGATGCATACAGTAGCAGAAGGTTGTTCTTTCGACTGGGCCAAACTGTTGTTAGATATTCTGACCAGTCGGATTACAGAATATCGGAGGCAGATGGAAAGCGGGAGAGCCACGTCATTTTTTATCTCTACATACATCATGGACGCCATGTGTTCCATGACACCTTTTCCCTTAATGAGTTGGAGTTGGGCTCCATCGGAGGCTGAGCCTATCCATGTCTATCATTCTAAGATTTGGGAGGATAAGGCCTTAGATTTTATATATGAAATATTCAATTGGGTAATGGTACCGATGCATGTCACCATCTTCAGTAATCCATCGCCTCGGATCTTAGATAGCATCACAGCCAATTTGAACAAGGTGGTCGACTGGTACGTGGAGGAAGAGTTTTCATACATCAGGGTTTTTGGCGCTTATGTCCCTCCACATGCTCTACCATTATTTATACCTGATAGGTTGGCCTGTTGCGAGATCTCCATGCAAACCATGATTGGTGTCATAAGTAAAGAGCTGAAGGGGTTTTCAAAGAAGGTATGGCCACCTTTCCCCATTCATTTCAACACCTATTCTTTATTAGATTTCGGGCATGCAAAGGTTGAGGAAGCAGTCTTAGAAGATATAAAATTAGTCCATATTGAATTCAAGAAACACAACCCACACAGGGTCATGAGTAATCACTTGGCTAGCTATGGCCTTAAAAGGTTTGAGCATGAGAATTCGCCTCATGATGATATTTTCCGAGGAACGAGATAGTATGTCCAGGTTTTGGCTCGGATACAAGCCCTATCACCCGAAGAGAGGGCCGATGTTTTCAAATTCCAAGAACATAGGTGAAGCTGCCTTCCCCCAGTATTATGAGGCGAGAATCCAATGACCATAGAGGTGCAGCAAACAAAAGACGAAGGCGCCAAAGATTCAACACCCAGCCAAGAAGAACAACAGGATAAAGAAGAGAAAAATGGGGGCCCGAAACAGGAAGTCGAGGCTTCCGATCCTCCAAGCGAGCAAACTTCAATTGTTACTCCAGGGAAATCATCTAAACAGGTCAGTAAACCCATTGTTTCTATTACTCCCCTGTAGTCGACAAAGGGAATACCAGACATAGGTTTGATTTTTGGTGAAGAATTAACACCCATATCAGTGGAAGAGCTACCTCCGAATGAATTCTTCTTCGATAAGAAGAGAAAGGCTGTCATGAGACAAGAACTCTACCAAGAGGTAGGTATTGTATCCAAGAAATTAAAAATTATAACCGATGGAAGAACCATGAAGAAAGATGAATTTGCAATGAAAATAGTAGGAGCATTGGGTGCTTTTGCTACAGAAAACCAATATTCAGTCGGGACCCTAAAAGATCAGCTGAAGCAAAAAAATCATCTAATCAAGACATTAGAGGCTAAACTAGCTACAACAGAGGCTACTGTCAAAGATCAGGCGAATGCAACTTTGGAGCAAGCTAGAATAGATGATCAAAATGAAATCAAGCGTCTCAAAGATGATCTCGAATAGAAACACCTGATGGTTCAGACAAGTGAGATATAGATAGCTCAGCAAGAAGAATTGATAGAGCAACGTCAGGCCAAATTAGAGTTCGTCAAAAGCCAGGTAATCGAGATCGGGATATTTCAATCCCAAGCAATAAAAATCAAAAAAAGGTTATCGGTGGTGCAGCAAGGTCTGCTTGTTAAAGTAGAAACGATTCAAAGCAGTTGCCAACTCATTGATCAGATATTGGAGAACCTCTCTGTCAGAGAAAGGGAAGTCAGAGTAGCTCAGGTTGTGTTCTAGGAGGCTATTATAGACATGATGAGAAGGGAAATAAGTAGTAGTTCCAGTTTTCCCATCTCAGAGCAGAGCAAGGGCAACATCTTGTTGAAATAATGGGAGCACAATATATATGAAGGAAAACAAGAAGCTAAGGAGATAAGAAAATATTGTGAAGAAACTTTCAGTTTGTTAAATGGGATTTGGTTGGGTTCTGATGGTGAAAGTAGCATTGAGATACTGGGTCAGATCAATATAGTCAAATATCTGCTAAATGTCAAGGAAAATGAAGAAAGAGAATTAGCCGAAATATCACAAATAACCCAGACAGACATAGTTCAAATAGATAAATGGATAAATAAACCCAGTATATTATTATGTTCTATTAGCGCCAAAGACCAGCAGGTGGAAGGAAAGTTGCCACAATTGGTGAAAGATTGCTATCTTTTTTAGGCCAATAACCAAGCAGAACCTTCTAAGTTGATATCATAGTTGATGGAGAAGTGCGTTATTTGCACGGAGCATGAGAAGAGGCAGGTTTCCGGTACCAAATGAGGATAGAGATAAATAAGCGAAACATTTAACTCCTTTGATTGTAACCGAAAACCTCTGGAACGATTGAGATTCCAACATATAAAAATTTGTATAAATATACATTTTGTAGAAAGAAAAAGGGATGGACCTTTTTGGTCGATCGTAATAGAGGCTATCTTCTTTTTGAGAATTAATACAAAGCAATCCGGAGAATCCTGATTCCATCAAGACTGTGTTATGCGTTTGTTCTCTTTGTTATTCATATTCAATTTTATTTTTCTTAAATACATCTGATGAATGTTGCACTGCAATTTTGTAAAACTTCTACTGTGGTGGTGATGCAGAGCACGCCACCTAGGGCATGTCCACTCTCACAGGATCTTCTTTGTTCTCGCCCAAAGAACTCCAAGGTCCTTCTATTTCCATATCGGGAAATCTGCACCCACATAAATATTTCCCCGAGGTCTCCCCTTTACTACCAGGAGATCAGCTAAATCTCGTTATCTCGCGAGTTCATGACTCAAAGCCTCCTACTCTTCCTTTCAAATCTTGCGATACCCGACCTGGCGATACGGGTATAGCTCCTTCCTTTATTAGTGCCCTCACCGCATGCAACCGTGGACTAGGCTTAAATGTGAGCGCCTCTCGGAACTCGCACCTTCGTGAGTTTTTGATTCGAACTCTTGTGCCTCCCGTTGCGATCCTCCAAGATGCGATAGGTCAACGCTGAGATGACTCCTCCCTCGACGTATTTCACTATTCAAAACCTCGCAACCTCGCCACCTCACAGGTTGAACCATCAAACTTTCACCCCCCTATTCCGCGAATCCCCGAGATGCGATAATTCAATGGAATGTTGAATTCTATCTCCAGGCAGCACGTGTCCACCCATCGACCACGCGGGTCCCACCTTATGCTCTGCCACGCACGTCCACACGAACCCCGACACTCGGCACTTTGTGACTCGTGAACCCTAACACCAATACTTCATGACTTCTCGCGAAGAGATCCCGAGGTCTTCATGCCACCTGTATTCCACTCACCGGCTTCGCTATGGCCCACACATTCCTCCAGCTGTCGGGATATCTCTTCTCGTAATCTCGCGATCCCCGTGACCAATTTCTCGAGTCTTCTCTCGTGAGACGTCGATACACGATCCCACATGCGGATCCAACGGTCCTCCTACGAGCCAGATCCAATGGTTATCCTCCTTCTCGCTTCTCGCATCCTCGTGACTCGGAGTACCCAATGTTTGGGCTCTCACCCTCCGAACTCCCGAGTGGACAGCTCCTAGTTTTCTCGCCACTTCGCCACTCGCGAAACTGAAGGACTTCCCTTTCTGCCTTCTAATGTCCGAGTCTCCGAGATGGGAAATTCTCCTGACACGCGTCCTCCACAATGAATGGTTCTGATCTTGTAGGGATATCGCGTCTCACGATATTGCGGTTCTTGTTGCACAACTTTTGGGGCTTCAACTCGCGAGTCCCCGATACACGATACCACATGTAGATTCGACGACTCCCATGAATCGGAATCGACGGATCTGCCCCTCCTGAGCTTCAAACCCTTCGAACATTCTCGCCGTAACCTCCTTGCACCTCTGCAAGATCTAACGATCCTCAGAACTTCGCGAAATCTCTTAAGAGGATTTCGACCGTTCGTTCTTCCTTGGTAAATCCACGAGATGAACAAAGTGTCTTTCCAGGAGACTCTTTTGCCACTTCATCCACCTGTGATGCTTCTCTCTTGACTTCTGACAGTAGATTTCCTACGCTTACCCTTCGGTAAGTTCGAAGGTCTATTCCTCTTGATCTTTTCTAAATTACTTCAGCCTCAACGAGGTTCTTTACACGCACTCCTTGTAGCAAACCTGCGAACACTTCAACTGTTCGAGCTTCCTTTGACTCTGCGCATACCCATAGCAACAGTCCTTCAATACTTCACTTAGTGTTACGATTGAGACTCTCCTCCCTTAGCCTGTGCACTCCTTGCACGGCTCTATGCCTAACTGCACCTTCGCGACGAATGAGAACAAAAGATATCTCTCTGAGGTTTCTGTCAACACACCCCTTGCGGACGATTTCAACTGCACTCCTTGTAGGAATCCTTGCTCAAGTAGAGAAACAATTGTAACTCATTCCACTTCTTCTCATATTTCAATTTCAACACATGAAATCATATGCACAGCATCTCAAAACAATACATAATAGAGAACAAACGTTCATGAGCATATTAACAACACACACACACACAGAACACAAAACCATGAATCTGAATCAATTCCTTCTATTAATTCAAGATCTATACATGGATGTCTTCTACAACTCTCTGTTATTCTCCTATTCTCTCCCTACTCTCAATTATGTTGGCTTCTCTATCTCTGTTACAATGTGGAATGAGGGTGTCTATATCCATTTTCCCTCCTGCGCTCTAAAATTGTCTAATCTAAGAATTCAATTCTATCTACCTGCAACTACTACTATAAATGCCTCTGTCTATCTCAGATGAGCGCGTATGGCTTGAGGTCTGATTACGTTTTTACCAAGGTGCCAAATTAAATGATCTCATTTATGTTTAGCACATCAACTTCAAGGGAAATTCAAAAACTTGCGCTGGACGTCTTCCAGCTGTCATCTGCTTCCACGTTGGTTTTGCTTGTCGTGAGGGATGCTCCTGCATCATACTCCTTCGCTTGAAAATTTGCATGGGATCTTGTCCATGAGCTCCTGCACGGTATGTCCATGCTTCAAAATTTCTGCTTCAGTCTCCCAGCTGGAATCTTCAAATGGATGACCCTTCCACTTGACCAAATATTAAAAATATTCTTTCCTTCTGGTTTTCTTACCCACTCGTTTATCCAGTATTTGCTCCATCTGTGGCTTCTCTTCAACTGGCATCTGCTTCTGCCACTGGACCTCTGGTTGATCATCACTTCCTGCTCCTGCTTCATTAGCTTTATATGGATATAAATCCGAAACATTAAATTTTGGGGATATTCCGATCCCATCTGGTAACTCAATTTCATAAGCATTCTGTCCCATTTTCTTCAAGACCTTGCATGGCCCAATTTTCTTCATTTTTAATTTATTATATGTTCCCGTCGGGAACCTTTACTTCCTCAAATGTGCCAGAACTAGATCACCAACTTCAAACTGAAGTTGTCTTCTATGTTGATATGCTCTTCATTTGTACTCCTGGCTTGATTTCAATAATCGCTCCTTCACCCGGCTGTGAAGTTCTTTCATCGCTTCAGCGAATTCTCCTGCACTAGCGCTTCTAGTATCAGTCTGTTCTGAATCCCTCAGTTCAAAAACTCCTCTTGGTTGCATTCCATATACAATCTGAAATGGACTTTTTCCTGTGCTTCGATTTACTGAGTCATTGTAAGCAAACTCTGCATGTGGCAATATATTGTCCCAACTGCTATGGTGCTTCGTCACCAAGCTTCTCAACAAGTCTCCCAGACTTTTGTTGACCACCTCGGTCTGTCCATCCATCTGAGGATGATAAGCAGAACTAAATATCAAATTAGTACCCAGCTTCTTCCATAATGTTCTCTAGAAATGCCCTATGAATTTTGTGTCTCTGTCTGAAACTATGCTTTTCGACAATCCATGAAGTTGAACAATCTCTTTGAAAAACAAATTTGCGATGTGAGTCGCATCACTGGTCTTATGGCATGGGATAAAATGTGCCATCTTGGAAAACGTATCCACTACCACAAAGATGGAATCAACACCTCTTTGGGTCCTTGGCAACCCCAATATAAAATCCATGCTAATTTCATCCCACGGCTTGTCTGGTATGGGAAATGGCTGATAAAATCATGCATTCTGCTTTCTTCCCTTTGAATGCTGGCAAATCCTGCATCTATCAACAAAATTCTTGAATTCTGACTGCATCCCTGGCCAAAAGTATGACTCACTCATCTTTGCAAATGTCTTATCATGGCCAAAATGTCCTGCCAATCCTCCACTGTGCTTTTCCTTCAACAAGTTCTCCCTCATGGAGAAATTCGGAATACACAGCTGATTGCCTTTGAACAACAATCTGTCCTGGATCACATACTCTATCCACTGGCTTCTATCTCTGAGAACTGGATTCTCAGCTGCTTCATAAGCTTCCTTAATGTCTGAATCATCTGCATATGTGTCCTTAAGATCATCAAAGCCTAATGTCCGGACTTTGAACTCCTGTAAGAGAAAACACTTCCTGCTCAAAGCATCAACAACTTTGTTAGCAGTACCAGAAATATGTTTTATCACAAAAGTGAAATTTTGCATGTATTCTACCCATTTAACATGCCTCTGATTCAACTTTTCCTGTTGAGTCACAAATTGTAATGCATGGTTATCACTATATAAAACAAATTCCTTTGGAATCAAATAGTGCCTCCATTTTTTCAATGCATGTATGATGGCATAGAATTCTTTATCATACGTGGAGTATTTTTCTTTTGCCTCATTCAGCTTCTCGCTGAAATATGCAATCGACCTGTCTTCCTGGCTCAAGACCGCTCCTATGGAAAATCTGCCTGCATCACATTTTACCTTAAAGGTCTTCTGAAAATCTAGCAACACCAAAACCGGTTTCTCTGTAATCTTTTGTTTCAATAAATTGAAACTCTTATCAACTTCTTCAGTCCAGTGAAAAGGTTTGTGTCTTTTCTTGACTGTGTCCATCATTGCTGCGCTAATTCCACTAAAATTCCTGATGAATTTTCGGTAGAAACTAGCCAAACCATGAAAACTCCTCACCTCAAATACGTTCCTCGGTGATGGCCAATTCTTGATTACCTCCACCTTATCTGGATCCATCCTCAATTCATTTGTAGATATAACAAACCCCAAATAAATGAGTTTTGTCTTCATGAATGAGGACTTCTTCATGTTTATCAACAACCTCTCTTGCTGTAATCTCTTCATCACAATAGCCAAATGATTCAAATGCTCAGCCTTTGTCTTGCTGAAAATCAATATGTCATCCAGATACAAGATGACAAATTTCCCAATGAACTCCTTCAGGACTTCATTCATCAACCTCATAAAGGTACTTGGTGCATTCATCAAGCCAAACGGCATGACAAGCCATTCATACAAACCTTCGTTTTTCTTGAATGTTGTTTTCCACTCATCACCTTCTCTCATACGAATCTGATGATCTCCACTCTTCAAATCTATTTTTGAAAAAAAATTTGCTCCACTTAAGCAATCCATCAAATCATCCATTCTTGGCAATGGGAATCTATACCTGATAGTTATCTTGTTGATGGCTCTTGAATCAGTGCACATCCTCCAGCCTTCGTCTTTCTTTGGATTGAGTACTGTTGGAACAACACATGGACTCAAGCTTTCCCTGACCAAACCTTTGTCCAATAAATCCTGGACCTGTCTTTTAACCTCTTCATTCTCCTGCGGCGTCAATCTGTATGCGGATTTGTTTGGCAAACTAGCTCCTGGTATGAGGTCTATATGATGACTCACACTCCTTGTCGGTGGCAATGAACGAGGTAATTCGTCCACTACAATATCAGCGAACTCTTCCAGCAGTTCCTGAACTTCTCCTGGTAAATCATCCACTCTTGTGCTAGTTAGAACAATTCTCAGTTTTCTAACCACAAAGAATTGTGGATCCTCCTTCTTCTTAACTTCTGTAAGAAATTCCTTCCCACTCATGAGAAGTACTGTGTTGTTTACCTCCGGCTTCACCTCTTTATCTTCAATTGGACACAACATATGAGTTCTCCCATTCCTTTCCAGGGTATATGTATTCATCCTCCCATCATGAATCACATTTCTATCATATTTCCATGGTCTACCCAACAATAAATGACAGACATCCATAGTCATAACATCACATAAAATTTTATCATTATATCCTCCTATCTTAATGTCAACTAAGAACTGTTTAGTGACATTTACCTGATGTCCCTTATGTAGCCATGAAACTTTTTATGGACTCGGATGATCAGTTGTCTTCAGCTCTAGCTTTTCTACCATCTCAGTTGAAACGAGATTATCGGTGCTTCCACTGTCCACGATAACCTTGCACACTCTATCCTTGGTCTTGCAAGCAGTCCTAAAAAGACTGTTCCTCTGTGCTGAATTCTCCATCTCTTTCTCTGGCGTCAAAAGGACCTTCCGCATCACTAGCGATATTCCGCCTTCAGCGTACTCTGCCTCAACATCTCGCCTCTGTGCCTCGGCGATGTGAGTCTCTTCAGTTTCTTTCTTTTTCTCTGGACACTCTAATGACTTGTGTCCATTTTTCCCACATGTGAAGCATGTGATTACTCCACCTCTTCCCCTTCCTCTACCTCTGGTACGAGGAAACCTATTATTATCAACATATCCTCCTCTCTGCTCAGTATGTTGTTCTTTTTGCTTAGCATATCGCCCTCACTGCGAACTTCCACCTCTCTCTGTCTGAGTCTGAGGTTTCTTCCAGTCATCCTTGGGCTTCTGGTATTTATCTTAGGCAACCGATTTGCCTTTGGGCTGACTCCTGCCTCGACCTCACTGACCTTTCTTACGGCTCAACTTCTCTTCAGCTTTCAGAGCCATTTGGTAAGCATCCTCCACCGTTTTGATGGTTGCCATATTTATTTCATCCTGAATTTCATACCTCAGGCCATTCATATACCTATCCACCTTTTTGTCATTGGTTTCGTGATGACCTACCCTGATATTCAACCTATAAAATTCCTCAGTATACTCCTTCATTGTCATCAGCTTCTGTCTCAGGTTCTGCATCCTCTTGAACAAAGAAATTTGATAGTCCCTGGGAATGAATTTTGCCTTCATCTTTGTAATCATCTTGTCCCATCTCTTAATCTTCTTCTTGCCTTGGCAATGCCTGTTAGCTTGCAGCTCGTCCCACCATAGGGATGCATGTCCTTTTAATCTTGTGACATAATGCCTAACCTTCTTATCTTCTTCGATATCTTCATAATCGAAGTAAGTGTCAAGATCTCTAATCCAGTCTAGAAGCTCTTCTGCATCCAGATTCCCGTCATAAACTGGAATGTCCATCTTTACTTTTGTACTCATTCTTGCAACAGCTTTAAGTAAGCGTTCACTCGCTCCATCTTCCTCTGGGACTTCTTCTCCTCTATGTCCAACATCCTCTTCATCTTCGGATTCATTGGTATCTCCTACATCATCTTTGCGCCTTCGTGATGTCTCCATGTCCTCCATTCTGGCACGAAGATTTCGTATTTCTCTCTCCATGTATGGATTCTTCACTTTCCTACCTCTTTCTCTGGACAATTCCCTTTCCTCCTCTAGATCGGGTGATTTTCTACCCCTTCTCCTTGGCGTCATGGTGAATTCTCCTTGTCCTCTGCTACAGAAAGAAAACAAGATTTTCTAAGCTCTGATACCACTTGATGCAGAGCGCGCCACCTAGGGCACATCCGCTCTCACAGGATCTTCTTCGTTCTCGCCCGAAGAACTCCAAGGTCCTTCTATTTCCCTATCGGGAAATCTGCACCCACAGAAATATTTCCCCGAGGTCTCCCCTTTGCTACCGGGAGATCAACTAAATCTCGCTATCTCGCAAGTTCGTGACTCAAAGCCTCCTACTCTTCCTTTCAAATCTTATGATACCCAACCTAGCGATACGGGTATAGCTCCTTCCTTTATTAGTGCCCTCACCGCATGCAACCGTGGACTAGGCTTAAATGTTAGCGACTCTCGCAACTCGCACCTTCGTGAGTTTTTGAGTCGAACTCTTGTGCCTCCCATTGCGATCCTCCGAGACGCGATAGGTCAACGCTGAGCTGACTCCTCCCTCGACAGATTTCACTACTCGCAACCTCGCAACCTCGCCACCTCGCAGGTTGAACCGTCGAACTTTCACCCCCCTATTCCGCGAATCCTCGAGATGCGATAATTCAATGGAATGTTGACTTCTATCTCCAGGCAGCACATGTCCACCAATCAACCATGCGGGTCCCACCTTATGCCCTGCCATGCACGTCCACACGAACCCCGACACTCGGCACTTCACGACTCGCGAACCCTAACACCAATACTTCAGGACTTCTCGCGGTGAGATCCCGAGGTGTTTGTGCCACCTGTATTCCGCTCACCAGCTTCGCTATGGCCCACATANCTCCAGCTGTCGGGATATCGCTTCTCGCAATCTCGCGATCCCCGTGACCAATTTCTCGAGTCTTCTCTCGCGAGACGCCGATACACGATCCCACGTGCGGATCCAACGGTCCTCCTACGAGCCGGATCCAATGGTTATCCTCCTTCTCTCTTCTCACATCCTCGTGACTCGGAGTACCCAATGTTTGGGCTCTCACCCTGCGAACTCCCGAGTTCGCGAGATCTCTCGATCTCTGCCACCTGTCCTTCTCAGATGGACGGCTCCTAGTTTTCTCGCCACTTCGCCACTCGCGAAACTGAAGGACTTCCCTTTCTTCCTTCCAATGTCTGAGTCTCCGAGATGGGAAATTCTCCTGACACGCATTCTCCACAACGAACGGTTCTGATCTTGTAGGGATATCGCATCTCGCGATGTCGCGGTTCTTGTTGCACAACGTTTGGGGCTTCAACTCGCGAGTCCCTGATACATGATACCACGTGTAGATCCGACGACTCATGTGACTCGGAATAGACAACTCTTCCCCTCCTGAGCTTCAAACCCTTCGGACCTTCTCGTCGTAACCTCCTTGCACCTCTGCAAGATCTAACGATCCTCGGAACTTCGTGAAATCTCCTCAGAGGATTTCAACCGTCCGTTCTTCCTTGGGAAATTCACAAGATGAACAAAGTGACTTTCCACGAGACTCTTTCGCCACTTTGTCCACCTGTGACGCTTCTCTCCCAACTTCTGACAGCATCTTTCCTATGCTTACCCTTCGGTAAGTTTGAAGGTCTATTCCTCCTAAGATTTTCTAAATTACTTCAACCTCAACGAGGTTGTTTGCATGCACTCCTTGCAACAAACCTGCAAACACTTCAACTGTTCGAGCTTCCTTTGACTCTGCGCGTACCCGTAGCAACAGTCCTTCAATACTTCACTGAGTGTTATGACTGAGACTCTCCTCCCTTAGGTTGCGCACTCCTTGCACGGCTCTATGCCTAACTGCACCTTTGTGACGTATGAGAACAAAAGCTATCTCTCTGAGCCTTCTGTCAACGCACCCCTTGCAGATGACTTCAACTGCACTCCTTGCAGGAATCCTTTCTCAAGTAGAGAAACAATTGTAACTCATTCCACTTCTCAGATTTCAATCTCAACACATGAAATCATATGCACAGCATCTCAAAACAATACATAACAGAGAACAAACGTTCATGAGCATATTAACAACACACACACACACAGAACATAAAACCATGTATCTGAATCAATTCCTTCTATTAATTCAAGATCTATACATGAATGTCTTCTACAACTCTCTGTTATTCTCCTATTCTCTCCCTACTCTGAATTATGTTGGCTTCTCTATCTCTGTTACAATGTGGAATGAGGGTGTCTATATCTGTTTTCCCTCCTGCGCTCTAAAACTGTCTAATCTAAGAATTCAATTCTATCTACCTGCAACTACTACTATAAATGCGTCTGTCTATCTCAGACGAGCGCGTATGGCTCGAGGTCTGATTACGTTTTTACCAAGGTGCCAAATTAAATGATCTCATTTATGTTTAGAGCATCAACTTCAAGGGAAATTCAAAAACTTGCGTTGGACGTCTTCCAACTGTCATCTGCTTCCACGTTGGTTTTGCTTGTCGTGAGGGATGCTCCTGCATTAGGTGGTTAAATTTTATTCACCTATATCATTTACAGTTTTTCCTTTGTATCAGCTAACAACAGATACAAGACCTGTGAACCTTTAAGTTGTCATATTTTATGCTTCGTCAGATTCCTTCTTAGTTTATTTTCTTCCTCTATTTGAGGAGTGAGATTCTCCTTTGATATGAGCCTTACTTTATAAACAACTAAATGTTTTTCTCATATTTCACACACTATTTATTTCAAATATAACGTAATTACGAAAAAAGGCCTTTGGTTTTCATTTTGTCCTTAATATTAATTTCAAAGTTCTATTTATAAGATCAAATTGATACAGCATAAAAACTTTCAGATTTCTTTTAAATTTGTCTATTCCTCTATGACTGTCCCAACTGTAATACAACCTAATATCGAACACGGTTTATCGGACCAAACCCATATCACTTTAAATCTCTTTGATACTATACTTAAAAAAACCACAACCTAGGTAGAACTTGAATATTCATGGGCTGCAATCGAACGAGATATAAACATCCAGGAACAATTGGAAGCCAGACAATGACAACCTAGAAATCAACCCTAGCTTACTTTCCCGAAGGTATACTCTCCTCCCTTTTTACACCTTACTAACTTTCATATGCCTACACACTGTACTTTTTAAATCCTTAAGTACAAACTTTGGAACAAAACTCACAATGAACATCCATTCTTTATCAACCCTTTCTCATATCAATAAAATCCTACTGTCGAAACCCCTGAATATCACCTACCCCAAGATACATCATATTTTTCCAAGAATTCTAATTTCGGACCTGAATGTTTCTTTCCTTCTAGCGGTGTCTGTGGTATACCTCCCTCGCCTCTCGAATCCCCACCTTATACACCAATAAATGATTTGGGGGAGGACTTTAATGAGGAAAAAGAACACCGGAGTGAAACAAAAAACAACCCATTACAACGTGTCTTGTATCACCCTCTAAATATGTTTGGAGCTAATGAAAATCAAAATCCTTGGTGCTATCAACCTTGGCTTGTTCTTGATGTATTTTTCATACCTGGGATAGTTTATGACATTCCTAAACACTCTGATAAATTCTTTCCAAAGTTTGACTCTCACTGAAATGATTCTGTTGAAGACCATGTGTTGAGGAAAATATATGAATTGATCTTACTCAAGCATTTTCAGAATTTACATGGATAAAGTAAACTAGACAGGAATATCAACCTATGTTTACAGCCAACAAAAATATGTATCCTAACTCACAAGTATTAATTACAAGTTCTTAGGCTAGTTTTTTGTCAAGAAAAAGCTTGTTGGAAATTCACTTTTTATGTATTTTTCTGAAAATATCAGTTACTGAAATAAATGTAAGAATAGAAGTAAAGACACCAATATCATAATCAATATAGATGAGACATAAAGAAATCCTTTATTTCATTCCAATTCATCAAAGATTCATTGTATTTACAAAACTTCACAAATAAATCTTGGACCAAAGTCAAACTTAGAAATCCCCGATGGAACATACAAAAGGACCTCTGACAGAAAACCAAAAGTAAACTCTAAAAGATGGATCAACTTGCCACATATTTCTTCCCACTCGACTCTACACAATAGCCTTTATCAATCATGAAAGTTAATTCACAAACATACAAGCCTACACAGAGTATCAACGATAGATCAACACCTCTGAAGAACAAGTGTCTGAATGATTTGATTCATCCCTGAATATTGTTGTGTACAATAAGACCCTGCTATCACAAAAGAGAAATAGGATACGATGAATATATGAATGAATGAAAAATGAACTATCTCAACATAAACTCAAAGATCAAACCTTAGCATGCTTTGTTCTTCTATCCTCGCTTGTTCCTCCCCTTATTTCAACTTTTAACAATTTACAATTCATTGGATTAGTTGAACTAAATTATTAGTTAAGCTAACATAAGGCTTCAACTGACATTAGTTAATGGGGGGGGGGAGTAATAATCATAATAGGGTCATAATTAAATAATAACTAATAGGTGGGGACCCCTTGTGACTCCTTTAGTGATAAAAATCATCACATCATAACATAATCCATTTGTTAAGCAAACACACCCCTTGTGCCTCCCTTAAAAACATATTTTTAAAACTTGAAAATATTTCAAACTAATACTCGTATATCCAAAATAAAACATGCTGTCCAAAATCCATGGACTCCACTATCATAAAACAATAAATAAAATAAAATTTAAAAACCATATTTTCCAGTCTATGAAGCAACCCTTGGTTGTTGTTGTCACCTCCTGATTTCCCTAAATTTTCCTTGAGCTGGGCAGAGCCTTTAGGCTTTATCTCACTAATCACATGGGAACAATCATCCCTCAGATGCATCTGTGAAGACATGGATTTGTCAGAGTCATTGGAGGGCGAGGAAGGGGGCAATGGTGTATTTTCCTTTATCCAATGTAGGATGGGATTCGGTCTTCAATATCTTGCTGGCATGGGAATATTTCACTGGCGAGTGGTGAGGGGAAGCTTGGAAAATGGGGTTTAAATTTGGAGGAGCAGGCAAAGTTAAGTTTGGCCAGCCATGGTGTTGCGAGACTGTTGGGTGGACAATCTCTTTCCACCCATCATTTTCCGGGACTTCAGGTTGTAAAGAGATACAAGGAGGCACAGGGATACCGGGGGCTTGAGGGGCTTGGAAGGGAGGCCTTTCAGGACTCAGTTGGACAATTCCCTGTGTAATGCAATTAAAGAATCCAACATGGAACAATTGGTGAATCTCTTATGAATAAGCATCAAAATGTATAGAGAACCTAGGCCTTCTTAGGCCTCGGTTCCAGTTACCTATACCTATGTTTCCTTGACCATGGCTTCCCTGACTGAAAAAACTCACCCTGCATATGTTAACAATTAGAAAATAGTATTTTAAATAAACATGCATGACAACTCCTTAAAAACACGAAATAGATTTGGCTCAGAATGTATTAGGCTCATGCAATCCAATCCATACAAAATTTTTCTAACGTTAATCAATGAGTAGGGGGGTGATGGGATACGTGAGGCATTGGTATTGAGCGATTTTTTTTTTATATAATTAAGGGGAGAAGGAATGGTCACTGCTCAATGACAACAACAATCAACTATAAATCAACCCAAAAAACCATACTGCAAACAACACAAGACACTACCACCTCATCCACTTAACACATAAAGTTTCTTAGCTGTAATAAATGTCAGAACAAGGAGTGAACAAAATTAATATGGGATATGTGAGGGGGTTGTAATTAGTGGAAAATGAGATAATGAGAGGGGGGGGGGAACGTTTACTGTTCATGAGATTAATCAAGCAATTCAATCATAACTTGCAGTAAGAACTATATGCATCAACCAACAATTAAATGACTGAGTAAAATTCCTGTGTATTTGCCTAATTCCACTATCCATTAATATCCAATACAATTTCATTACAACACAAGTGTTTCATGCATTGGTAGATTTTATGTTCCTTTTATGTGTACATTCTGCATTTTATGACAGTCAACAATTACACTCATTCCCAATATGAAATCATTATCCTCCACCACTGCCATACATTTCTTCAATATACATTAAAAATTCATGCTTCCAGAAAAATAATGGAGATACTATTCATGTAATTGAATCAATCAAGATCTATACTCATATCCATTCCCACATATATATGCAGTGAGAAAAAAAACAAACTAGTCAAACTTCGCATGCCACGCTTGAAAAGGAAATTGACTATACAACCGACAATCATCATTTAGACACAGGCTACACAAAAGTAAAATTATGAAGCCATTTAATCATGCAACTGTAAAAACAAGTATCTCAATGCGACTTAAAGCCGAGCCAAACATCCCACACAATTGTCATCAACAGTGATCCATTTGAAAAACAAAAACACACTTATTATTTAGGGGGTATCACTAGGCATAAAAACAAGCCATCCATATTATACGCGGTGCACAACTGAGAGAATTCCATAGTGTAATAATTCCCATAACCACACAACAATATATAACCACGATATAACTCAAAAACCTCAATCTGGGCTATTTATTAAGTCGTCTGTGAGTGAGCAACCCGCACACATTCAAGTGTATTCTACCAATGACAAAGATGTAGTAGAAGTATCCAATACAATCTTCTAATTCTCGAAACATCATCTACAGGACGTGACATGTGTGAACAACACCAAACCCCTATGACCAATGCCAACCATTATCCAAACATAATAAGCACCACTCTAACGGTTGTATAATAACCAACAATTCAACACCGTGGTAAGGGAAAACAATCAACCAAACAAGCGTGATAAAGGTGTATCCCCACGAACCAAAATGAAAATGAAGGAGGCCCTTCCATAACAAAAAAAACTGATTCTTTGACAACAATCTGATGACTGTAAGCCTTTAGAAGTGAAATTGGCAATGCAGGGCTCACACCATTATCACAGAGGTATTGGCCAAAAGCCATACTAACACAAATTCTATACGATTAACGGGTGAGCCCGCATTAAAAGTAATATGCCACAATAAACTTAACATGCTTGACAGACTTATTATGAAGCTCCAGTCTTGAGGGTTTAAGGGTTTTCAAAGTAGCCATCGCAGGAGGGAGGGGGGCACCGACTATGGTGGAACTTTGGGGCTAAAGGCATGCACTCAAGGAGGACCACGATGCTTGTGAACGGGAGGCATTTCCTTGACAGAGTTGAACAGGGTTCTAGTTAAACCCAGGAACCGCGAAGACAATCATCCAGTCATCTTTTTTAAAGAAAAACCGTTAACAAAATGTAGGGTTAACAAAATCTATCACCCAAGAAGACCACCAACTCTGATGAACTCACAACAATTATACGCAGAACCATCGATTTTCCATTCAAAGATGAAACCACACAGTTGCAACACTCGGGACAATAGAAAGCCAAACAACTGAGGCAAAAACATTTCATAACTAGAGTGAATTCAAGAATGGCTAAAAGAGACATACCTGTCAATCGAAAACCTTAAGATGAGAAGCGACCGAGTGGTTTCACCCTGCTAGAAATATGGAGCGTGAACACAACAACCAAATCAAATAATATTCTGATTAGGGTGGAGGCCAATGGGAAGCGTAAAGGTGATGTGTAGTAAATGCATGTTTCCTCCACCCATATCACATTTACTCCATAGTACATGCCAACGAGCCCCAATTAACACCATTAATCAACCAATGCATCGAGAATATCAACTCATTAAACCATATCATAATCCAAGTTCCACACTCAACCATTTGTGTCGTTACCTTGCCACATGTGCCACCCATGCTATAATTCAAATGAATCACTTGACCATTATACAACAGAACCATCACCAATAGCACAACCATCATAAAAAAAATTGCAAATCCATTACTTCCATAAGCCACCAAGGTTTATAACATATGCATATCGGCTACCAATTGCATCAATAAACACATAACCAATGTATTATCACTTTCCAAGAATGCACCACCAAACTTCCACGATATGCATATCAAATTTAACATTTTTAAATTGTCATTTCCCTGTTAGTTAGGACTTAACCACCATCAATGAGTATTTCATTTATATAGTATCGAAGAGTTGTGTTCTTTCCTTTTTTTTTCTTCGATATAGTATTTTGATTTTCCTCAAAATGCCCTTCTACAATTTTTACTAACATTTGTTGTGCAAGCGTAAGAAGAACAAATACCATAATGAATAGTGATTGTAGTATCGTGCATGAACAACATCCCAAAGCTTTATTAATGACAACCATACTCTCATCAACCATGAAACCCTTGTAGCACATCATCATAACATTGAAAATGAACAGACCTAATCTTTCAAAAATTCAGGAGGGTACCACCTACTAACATTATTTAGTCTTATATAATAGTAGGCTTTAGCAACAATTTGTGGGAAAAATTACGTTGACGTTTTCAAACGTCAACAAACTGGCGACTCCACGGGGATTTTTGTTTTCAATAGATTGGAACTCATAACTCATGGTTTCATAGAACAAGCACAATGATCTGAAGAATATGTGACTCAAATGATTATGCAACAAGGGGGAAGTTAGCGGATTTAATGGAAAGCTGACCGGAAACTTAGGAATAACTCATGAAAAATGTTAAGTGTGAGGGGTTTTGCCACTGTATGGATAATAATTTTCCTGTAATGTTCTCTTAACTTGAAAGGGGGGACTTAGATATTTTCTCTTAAGATATTTATGGATGAAGAAATGGAAAGAAGAAGCGGGAAACAACTAACTCTTTATAAGACAAACAGTGAAAAAAAGTATAGTGATTTTCAAGGGTCCTTTAGAGACGACATCATAACAGTTGTGTAAGCTTGATTGTTATTGACTAACAATACTTGCAAGAGTTTCACTGTGGAAAACATGATCCAACATCCTAATTCAAACGCTCAAAAAGATGATAAATACCAAAAATCCAACAGAAATAATAATGCAAAAATCAAAACAATAGCAACAAAGATAGAACCATTCAGAAGCAGAAAATAAAATTCAACTCAGAAAGTAGAAATCAAAGTGTTGTAAAGCAGAAAAGAAGTAGAAAATTTGAAAATAGAGCTAAACTACTAGTATACAAAAGAATACCATTAGAAAAATATCTTTCATGCTAGCCCCTCGCAATATTTCAAATGAGTTAGTGTCCAAGACAAAAGTAATATGGAAATGTCTTAACACTTGAAATTCCGATGTAGCTATCAGCCCTTTGAAGAATATGATTAGATCATCACGATAATCATGGAGACTGACCGACTCATCCAAATTTGTGTGTATAGGCCAATTTAAGGTGATACTTGCATATAGTAAACTAGAAGGTAAGCAATCATAGGACATAGTATTGCTACTAGTATTAAAAGTGGTTTTGTGAGTAATTTCCCCTTCTACCTTGATTTTTTTGTAACCAAAGAAACTATCAAGTGAGGGCTCCAATATAACTCTACGATATGTTGCTGAAACATTTCGATATTGAGAGGAGGGAACGAATTTATTATAATTGCTTTCCTGAAAGTTCGAATAATAATGGAGGTTCTAAAATTATCATGGGTTTTCGAAGCAGGTTCCCAATTTGAAACCCCTTCATGGTGGACTGAAAAAAAAGAATTTCAGTCCTTAAGAAATCTCCCAACTCCCTTCGAAAGGTTTCTTTCAGTGCAGAGTTAACAAGTCTATGTTTTTGCCTAGATATTTTCATAGTATGTCGAACAAGACCTGGATCAAAACCATGAAGATCCACATTAAACCAAGCAAAAACCTTTTAAATTCCACCAAGTAACCCAACAAACCTCATCTCTTCTTTATTAGGGCCCTGGACATTTATTTTAACATTCGTTGAAGATCCAGGTGTCCTAATTTTCATGGAGATGGCTTCAACCACCTTCATTTGTAACTCCTTTTCGTCATGTTTTTCTTTGTTGCCTCCAACACTCAAGGAAAATGAACTCTTGAGAGGAGTCAAGGCTTCAGTAATTTTATTATTTTCTACAAATAAAGTCTCCTCAGTCTTGAGAGGTTCATTTTGAATGACAACACAATTTCTTTCATTGTTAGGGATGGCCTTCTAAAATTCTTCATTTTCATAAATGTATGGATGATGTAGAGATTGGCAACCACATTCAATCTAGTGAGGCAAGAGCTATTGATTAGGAGAGGCTACGAAGACAACTAATCAATCAGCTATAGAATTCAACTCCTTCCAAACATGAGTTATGTTAAAAGATAGGAGATTTTAGACAAGTGCCCAAATAGCTTCGGAATATTGTTCCAACAACTTGTTTCTAAGAGAGCATGTCTTACATATCAGGCTTACAACAAGCTCATAATTTTTGAAAACTAAAAGGTGACCACAACCAAGATTAAGGGAATTCTCAATGCCTAACAACAAATCTTCGAATTCAATGACATCGTTTGAGAAAGCAAACTCCAAACTGTATGACAGATTATGAATCTTTCCTATAGGGGAAACCACGATAATACCAGCCCCGTTACGCTCATTTGAGTGTGAACCATTGAAGTGCATATGCCACAATTCATCCTCTAAATCAATTCTTTCCATAGGAATATTATCCTCTTCAGTGAATATGGAATACACTCCTAGGTCTTCTTCGATATAGTTTACACTAGATTGTGGAGCACTCTCAATGTAAGACAAAATTCTTCCTTCTCTAAGAACTATGATATTTTTCCATTCCAAGGAACGGATAAATGTGTCCCGTCGAGTGAGAGGTATCCACCTGTTAGGGCTTGCCAATCTCTCCCCAAGATAATTGAATAATTTCTTACATGCATATCAATCACCTGAATGCTGAGGGTTGTCCTTATCTCAGGATGAGCACATAAAACCAAGGTTACACCCTTAATCTTTCCTATGGTTGTTTTTTGTAGACTATTATAGGAAAGCATGCTTCTGGCGTTTTAGTTTGTACAAGACAAGACTAGTTCTTCCATAATAATCTTCAACATCACACTCGGGCATAACCGCCATCAATGAGGCAACAATGGGAAATTTTATCCATGATATTTATGGAAATATAAAAGGGGGTTTTTTTTACAGGGTATCTAAAATTATTTACAACTACTTTATTTACAGAAGAATCCTCTTCGAAAAGATTGGCTACAACAAAATATTTTCCTTCCATGAATTGGTTCAGATGCATTTGTTGTTCTAGAATGAAAACCATGTCTAAGAGGGTCGCATCTTACTTAATGTTGGCCAATTGATTCAGGATGCTTTATTTGGAGGAGGGGGGAGAGGGAGTGATTCCCCAACTCTCAGGAATTTTTGGAACCTGGGGTGCAACAACGGTTGAGGATGAACTTAGGCTAAAAGAACTGCGAGGAGGGTCAAAATTTCCTTTTGGGGAATAGGCTTTGTTTCTAGTGTTGATGACCATGACATCTTCTGGCTCAGCAAAATCTAGGACAATGCTATTAGCTTCGGGTATTTTACCAAAGATCTTGTCTCACATGTGGTTTCTTCATGGTTTTCCTCGCAAAATTTACACCAACTCCAAGGCAGGATAGCTTTGGGCTGAAAATTATTTTCAACCGGACTTCTAAAAGGAGGGGCAGAAGAGGATCAAGCTCCAAGGGTGAGAGGGTTGACAGTACCTTTCCACTCAAAATCTATCATGTGATTGTTCATATCTTGAACCAACTGTAAGAGAGCGGACATATCCATTGGTCTAACTAATTCTCCCTAGGGTAGACCAATTTGGTCAAGTTGTACAACCTAGCAATCACTGATGACGATGAATATTGGGAATATGGAGCATTTCCAGTGCCACCAGAGCCACCACTAGATTCCATCTTGTGGATGATAGATGAGGGAGAGAAAGACGAGTTAGATGAATCAGATAAATTTCTCCTTAGAGCACTTTCTTAGGAAGATAACACAACATTTATCCTTCCTATTTCAGCAATAGGATTGATTTCAGGTGACAAGCCTATTCTTCTTCTAGAAGCATGAGAATCTAAGGACATGAAAGAAAGGCCAAAACTAAAGAAACAAAATGTTATTGCTGATTTCTGGGCTGCCTACTTCTAGCTTCCAATTGTTCTTGAACACTAATATCTCTTTCAATTGCTTCCCAAGAATGGTTAATCTCAACACAGGTCCTAGCAGTGTCTAAAATAGTATGAAACAGGTTCAAAGCAATGTTGGTCTGGTCTTGGAGACCAGGCTCAAGATTGGGCTGCCTTGCAATAGGAATAGTCATTAATAGAAAAACAATCCAAGAATTAAAAACAGAAAAATAAAGATGTATCGATGAAAATCGAGTATAAAAATTAACCATAGAGATATTAAAGATCTCCCCAGTATGGTCGCCAAATAAATGTTGAGGAAAATATATGAATTGATCTTACTCAATCCTTTTCAGAATTTACTTGGATAAATTAAAGTAGACGGGAATATCACCCTATGTTTATAGCCAACAAAATATGTATCCTAACTCACAAGTATTAATTACAAGTGGTTAGGCTAGTTTTTTGTCAAAAAAAAGCTTGCTGGAAATTCACTTTTAATGTATTTTTCTGAAAATATCAGTTGTTGAAATAAATGTAAGAACAAAAGTAAAGACACAAATATCATAATAAATATAGATGAAACATAAAACAATCCTTTATTCCATTCCAATTCATCAAAGAGTCATTGTCTTTACAAAACTTTACACAAAAATCTTGGAACAAAGTCAAACATAGAAATCTTTGATGGAACATACAAAAGGACCTCTGACAGAAAACCAAAACTGAACTCTAAAAGATGGATCATCTTGCCACAGATTGTTTCCCACTTGACTCTGCACAATAGCCTTCATTAGTCATGAAAGTTAATTCACAAACAAACATTCCTACACAGACTATCAAAGATAGATCAACACCTCTGAAGAACAAGTGTCTGAATGATTTGATTCAGCCCTGAATATTGTTGTCTACAATAAGTCCTTGCTATCACAAAAGAGAATTAGGTTATGATGAATATATGAATGAATGAAAACTAAACTATATCAACATAAACTCAAAGAGAAAACCTTACCATGATTTGTGCTTCTATCCTCCCTTGTTCCTCCCCTTAGTTCAACTTTTAACAATTTAGAATTCGTTGGAGTAGTTGAACTAACTTATTAGTTAAGCTAGCATAAGGATTTAACTAACTTTAGTTAAAGGGTCGAGGGGGGGAGTAATAATCATAATAGGGTCATAATTAAATAATAACTAATAGGTGAGATCCCCTTGTGACTTCTTTAGTGATAACAATCATCACATCATAACATAATCCATTTGTTAAGAAAACACACCCCTTGTGCCTCCCTTCAAAACATATTTTCCTTTGACAATTTTATCTCAGAAAATTTGAAAATATTTCAAACTAATACTCATATATCCAAAATAAATCATGTTGTCCAAAATCCATGGAGTCCACTATCATAAAACAATAATTAACATAAAATTTAAAAACCATATTTTCCAGTCTGTGAAGAAACCCTTCCTTGGTTGTTGTTGTCACCTCCAGATTTCTCTGAATTTGACTTGATTTCAGCAGATCCTTTAGGATTTATATCACTGATCACATGGGAACAATCATCCCTCATATGAATTCGTGAAGACACGGATTTGTCAAAGTCATCGGAGGGTCAGGAAGGGGAAGTGATGGATTTTCCTTTATCTAATGCTTTATGGGCTTCAGTATTCAATATATTGTTGGCGTGGGAATATTTCACTAGCGAGTGGTGAGGGGTAGCCTGGAAAATTGGGTTTAAAGGTGGGGGAGCAGGAAAAGTTAATATTTTCCAGCCACGGTGTTGGGAGACTGTTGGGTGGACAATCTCATGCCACCAATCATTTTTGGGGACTTTAGGTTGTAAAGAGACACGAGGAGGAACAAGGATACCAGGGGCTTGAGGGTATTGGAATGGAGGCATTTCAAGCCTCGGTTGGGCTATTCCTTTTCAAATCCAATTAAAGAATCCAGCATGGAACAATTGGCCAAGCTCTTCTGAATCAACATCAAAATGTATAGAGAACCTAGGCCTTCTTGGGCCTCGGTTCTAGTCGCCTCTACCTCTGTTTCCTCAGCCATGGCTTCCTTGACTGAAAACACGCATACTGCATATGTTAACAATTAGAAAATAGTCTTTTAAATAACCAAGCATGACAACTCCTTAAAAATAAAATATAGATTTGGCTCAGAATGTATCAGGTTCATGCAATCCAACCCATACAAATTGTTCTAACGTCAATCAATGAGTAGGGGGGTGAAAAAGTGTTTTGGGATTCATGAGGGGTTTGTATTGAGAGAAAAAAAATGATATAAAGAAGGGGAGAAGGAATGGTCACTGCTCAATGACAAAAGCAATCAACTGTAAATCAACCCAAAAAAACTTATTGAAAACTACACAAGACACTGCCACCACATCCACTTAACAAAAAAAGTTTCTTAGTTGTTATCAATGTCAGAACAGGGAGTGAACAAAATGAATATGGGATATGTGAGGGGGTTGTAATTAGTGGAAAATGAGATAATGAGGGGGAAAAACAAAATTTACTATTCAAGATATTAATCAAGCAATCCAATCAAAACTTTCAATAAGAACTATATGGATCAACCAACAATTAGATGATTGAGTAAAATTCATGTGTATTTGCCTGATTCCATTGTCCATTAATATCCAATACAGTGTCATTACAACACAAGTGTTTCACGCATTGGTAGAGGTTATGTTCCTTTTCTTTGTACATTCTGCATTTTATGATAGTCAACAATTTGCAAGATACCAGATATATAAAATATGCAGAATAGAAATGAAATGCTAGAAATGACAGAATAACAGTAAAATATCCAGCATAATCTTCACAATACACAGAAATGATATACGAAATAGCAACAGAAATAGCACTTTGAATCAATATCCAAAGATATCCTCTCACAATACAATGTAAATGATATACCTAAATAGCAAATTTTAAACAGCACTTGAACTCCTAGACAGCACACCACGTGCCCTTCTCGAGGGGCAACCCCAAATGGTGAAGCCTGCTACAATAATATCCAGCCAGGTTTTTCACACGACCCATTTATACTAACACTCATTAAAGAGCATTCTGGAGTAATATCTTTCTAGAAGCGGAAGTTTTTTTTAGGTCTTCTTACATCCGCCTTTATTCTATTTTATTGAAAGTTCTTATTTACTGACCTTATTACACCGGAATACATTGATCTACCTATAAAGCGGTTAGACCCAACATGTCCACCCCTAAAATCAACCTGTCCCCGCGGCTTGAGATGTGGAACCGCTGCGTATTGCGGTAGTTGGTTCCAAGCGGTATCCGGCCGGAGTCATATCCTTCCACCGTACTAGCACTTCCTTGATGGTTCCCTTCCGACGCAGCAATGCCCTCCGTCCAAAACCGCTCAAGCAGCCACCGATCCTTCTTTAGCTAACTTTGAAGTTTGGTTTGAAGTTGGCACTTAGTTCCAATCACCAAGGTGAAACATGAAAAATGATGTAACTGGACTGACCGGGCAGAGCTAATTGATATGCGTCTTGTCCCACACACTTTAGAACCGTAAGGGCCATAATTTGGGTGCTAGCTTCCATTAATCGCCGGCCCTTGAGGGAAGTTTTGCTTATATAAGGTACCGTAAACACCCGATCCCCTACAAAATTGACGCCCGGTTTAATCTTTGATCTCGCTGGCCGCTTCATTCTATCTCCGGGACATGACCAATTTCTTGCTGGGTATGAAGGATATCCTCTCTGAATGTAAGTGTTTGGTCGACCACCAGGACCTTCGAGGTACCCGGTATGAGAGAACTGATTCGGCTTGCGTCCATACATCAGCTCAAAAGGCCATGCGAGTAGTTGTGTGGTATGTAGTGTTGTACCACCATCTCGGCGAGGGTAACCATTGGAGCCCATCGGGTGTTGTTTTTCCGATGCAAATCACCTCGGCAGGGTTTCCAAACACTTGTTGATCGACTTCCGCTCGGTTCATCCGTCTGGGATGATAAGCCGCGCTTAAGATGCAATTGTGCCTCAGAGCTTAAACAGCTCGCCAAAATTACTAGAAAGTTGGGTCTCATCAGAAACAATAGAGTTTGACATGCCATGAAGCTTTGAAGATTGATCCATGAAAATTTGGGCCACCGTGGATGCGAATGGGTGGTGAAGAGCAATAAAATGAGCATACTTGGAAAGGCGATCCACCACCACCATTATCACCGATTTATTCCCTGACTTGGGTAAGCTTGTAATAAATTCCATAAAGATATACTTCCAAACATCGTGGGGAATCGGGAAGTACTTGGAGGGTGCCTCGACATTTGACTCCCTTGTTGCGCTAAGCATACCCTACATTCAACCATTGAAAATTACTTGATGTCCGCTTTCATACCATCCCAGAAAAATAATGTTTGACTCTGTCATATTTTTTTGTGAACCCTGAGTGCCCCGCCGCGGGTGTAGCATGAAGCTCGAGAGTACCGTGGATTTGAGCTTGATTGTTTACTTTAAATACAAGCAACCTTTTGTATCAAATCTCATCATTGAACAAGAGTACCCTGGGGAAGCTAAAGCCTTGTCTCTACGCTTGCTAAATTAGATGCTAACTTTTGGGGTATTGCAGCCATTCCTCGTGCACGCCTGCGCTCAATCGTGTACAATGAAGGAAAGAGAAAAAAGGGATCCTTCGCCTTCATATTTCCGGACAAAGGCATCCGCTAATTACATTGTCTTTGCTCCTTCTTGTAAATGATCTCATAATCATACAAAGAGCTTAGTGACCCATTTTGTTTCTCCTGTGAGGAAAAGCGTTGTTCCAGAAATTCATTTGAGGCTTTGATGGTCCGGCTTAATTTGGAATCAAGCCCCAAGAGATAAGGGACGCCTATAATTCAACCATGTAGATCGCCAAATATTTCTTTTCAGTAAATAGGTTTTCCCTGCATCTCTTCGGTCATTGTTTGCCAGTAAAGGCCAAAGGTCAACCATACGTATGGCGGAACACGCCAATGCCTTCTTCCCTCGATGCCTGTGATTCCAACACAAATGTCTTTTGTGAAGTCTGGGAAGAGCCGTAACCGAAAGTGGTACATGGCCATCTTCAAAGTTTGAAAAGCCAGCAGTCAGCCGGGTCCAAGTGAAAGAGTTCTTTTAAGGAGAGTCGTGAGAGGTGGCCGCAATCTTCCATAGTTCTTGACAAACTTGGGCGATAGAATAATTCCGTGTGAGGCCCAAAAAATCCATGAAATCTTTTGAGAGTCTTAGGTGCGACCAATCTAACGCCATCCTGCCCAATGATGACCCAAGTATTCTACTCGATGCACCAAAAGCAATATCGGACCGCTTCGTACATGGTACGAGAGTAGGTCGAGAACTTGATCCACATGACGCGATGGTCGGCCCATGTCTTTCTATATATGAGCATATCAACGTTGTTCAATAAACCGATCTAAGAAAAGAGCGGAAGACATGGTTCATGATATTCAAAGGTGGGAGGGCGCTACACAAAACCCAAAGCGGCATGACCAAAAAATCGTGCGGCCCTCAAGGAGTGCGGGAAAGGTCACCTTAGGAATGCTCCGACTCTTTCATACGATCCGGGTGATAGCCCGAAATGGCCGATCAAGTTTGGTGAAGAATTGGGTACCACCCATCCGTGAGGTCAACGACCGATGGGAACGGTCTTGATGTGGTGATTTATAATGGAAGTCATGACACATTCACCAAACCTTCTTTATTTAGCACCATGACCATAGGAGAATAATAACGGATGGTATTGGGCATATAACACCCGCTTGGAGAAAATCATGCAATATTTTCTCATTTTCATTCTTTTAGGAAAAGGGATAACGATAAGGGAAAACATTTGGAGAAAGAATACCCAAAACTAGAGGAATGGAATGATCATGGACACCGCTGGAAGGGGGAAGTCCTTGGGAGTGGAGAAAAGATCAAGCATGTTTAGAAAGGATTGATTGGAGGTCTTGGGGCACGGTGGGATCTCCTCACAGGGCTTGAATGGTTTGAGTTGGGCTATGACAATTAATGACCTTTTTTGAGCAATTTCTCCATGATGAGAACCGAAGGATTGAGAACCCTACAAACATTCCTTGTGGAAATTTATGTTTGTGGCCTCCTTAACCATGCAATTCGACCAAAAGGGCCAACAATATAAGTTCCATGAGAATGGGACCCAAGTTCTGAGCCATTCGACACTAACAATGTCACAACCTCCCATGTCAATAGAAAACATATGGGATGGTAGGTTGTGGTCACTATTTGGAGACACACATTTTCACAACGCCTCCACATTTCATAGAGCCACCATTGGCAATCATGATTTGGAAATTATTAACGCGATGGATATAGTACTGGCTTTAGGGCTTATACATGAATAAAAATTGTGGGTGCTACCACTATCAACCAAGATGATGACCTTTCTGTCGGGATATAACCGACAATGAGAGTTTGGCAGCAGAGAAGTCGATGAGTATGATTGAGGTAAAATGCATGGGTCTTCTCATAGAGGTCGAAGGAGGGTTTATTTTGTTTCTCGTGACTCAAGTAATAAGGGAAGTGTCATCACTGCCTTCTGAATATCCTCAGAGATGCACATAAAAGAGCTTTTGTTCCCTTACATTTGTGGCCCTGGAACATTTGTCATCAAGGCCTATACTGGTAGCCTTTGAGTTGTCGTTCATCCATTTAAGCCCGGTCAATTTTTGGATTTTATAAGAAGAGGGAGTAGTGGGGGTTTTACCGTTTAAAGGGAAAAGAAGGCTTAGGGTTTTGAGAGAAACAATTTGTTGTGCTTCTTTACTTTGGTAGCCTCCACCCAAGTCGTGGGTTGATCCATGAGGACATGGGCCCCAATATCCTCCCTTGGAGGCCACCGATAAAGCACTCTCGAAGAAAGCATCAGTCATTCCCTATGTTCTAAAGCCAGACACTCAAATGTATTAAGTGATGTTCGACAAGGTTCGATTGGTTTAATTTTGTCAAATGGCCCAAATGGTTGGTGCCGTTGTCAAAGCGTTGATAAAGCTCAAGAACAAATTGGGTCCAAGCAATATCCTCGACGAAAAGTTTTTTCCATTGCCACCATTGCTACCGTTTGATCTAGATGGAGAACACCAAACCGGAGTTTGGCCAAGTCATCAGAATGTTGTAGAGAGAGAAATAATGTTCCATTTGTGGTGATCCAACCAAGGGTCCGAGCCATCAAATTTATTTACATCCACCCGCATAGCGATGTCCCTTTGAAAGTGATGTGGTTGAAAGGAATGGAAAGTTTCCACCGCCGTATTTTTAGTGCATCATCATCGAGAGGGATTTTGAGTTTGGTGCAGAAGTGCTACAAACAGATTCAAGTTCATTTTGACTTCTGCCATTGCGGATCGCGACGGCTACATGGAATGATGTATTCATGGAGGCATCACTGAGGCAATAGTAGCACTGAAGTTGTTGTAACACTTTCTTGTTGGGTCTCTCAAGTAAACTGGATTGGTGGTTTTGCCGAGACTCTAGTTCTTTTTTACGGGTATGGGCCATGATGACTCGTGAACCTAAAAAGGGAGCTGGCGGGGTCAAATTTGCAGTAAAATGATATGGGTAAAAGTGATAAGGGAAAATAGATGAATCTAATGGAATAGGTCTCAAATAATGGTGAAAAATGGGTGAACTAAAAAGGTTGCAACAGAAATTTTTGGCAGTAAAATGATATGGAGGAAAAGTGATGAGGGTGAAGAGATGAGTCTAATGGAATAGGTCTCAAAAGAGATGAGTGTAATGAATAGGTCTCAATTTTTTATTTTTTATTTTTTATTACATACCGCAGTTGCGTCGGTCCGGGCGAATGTTATAAGAGTTGAAATCCCTAAATTATTATGAACCAGAGTATTTACTTAGCAACCCCAATACGATGCGGGTTAATAGATCTCGCCGGTTTAATTTGTTTATGTTGTTGTTTATGTTCCCCAAGGGTTAGGGTATTCAAGGGTTCTACGCTCAATGGTTTGCCATGTTCTATAGCTCCTTGAGACACGTGGTGGGGTCCAACAAATAGTAGTACTTAGACCAATATCTCGTGGAACTAACTAAGGAGGATAGACTGCACCCTTATCTGCATTTCCACCACTACCTGTGTAATTAGAGAGTATCTTCCCGAGTGCCGTTCTCTATGACACTATAGTAGTCCAATGGCCGATAGAGCCATTCCACGTAGGCTTCGTGAAATCCTAGGTCGGGTCCGCATTACTGTGTGTTGTCTCAAGGCGGCTTACCACTCATAAGTACCAACAGGGTTGGTGGCTACCAGACGTATGCTTTAAGAACCACTTGTATTCTCGCATGTATGAATCCCTCAACCACGGGTTTATGCGCCTAACGATAGATCTTTGTTATTTAAAGACGTCGGAGTATGTCTCTACCCCGAAAAAAAATAAATCTGGCCAATTCTCTCATAAGGAAAGTGCTCGATACCACTTGCAAGATACCGTGATATAAATATGCATCATAAAGAATGCTAGAATGACGTATCAACAAGAAAATATCCAAAGATAATCTTCACAATAATACTGTAAAATGATATGTAATGAAATAGAAAACAGAATAGCACTTGAATCCCATAGCACAACAATGTGCCCTTCTATAGGGCAACTCTCCAATCGAGCAGTTCTCTGCTACAATAATATCCAAGTTAGGTTTTTCATACCCACTTTTATTTATACTAAATATGTCTACAAGAGAAGTATCTAGAGGAAGATCCTTCTAGAAGTTTGCTTCTATTAGGTCTTCTTTACATCCGCCTTTATTCTATTTTATTGAAAGGTCTTATTAATATTGACCTTTATTACATCCGAATACATTGATATACCTATGTGCGGGTTAGGACCTTAACACAATTAAACTCATTCCCAATCTGAAATCATTAACCTCCGCCACTTCCATACATCTCTTCAATCTTCATTAAAAAGTCATTCTTCCAGAAAATAACATAGACACTATTCTTATAATTGAATCAATCAAGATCTATACTCATATACATTCCCACATATATACGCAGTGAGAAAAAAAACAAAATAGTCAAACTTCACATGCCATGCTTGAAAAGGCAATTGACTATACAACTGCCAGTCATCATTTAGACACAGGCTATGCAGAAATAGAATTTTGAAGCTATTTAATCATGCCACTGTAAAAAAAAAGTATCTCAGTGAGACTTAAAACCGAGCCAAACATCCCACATAACTGTCATTAGCAATGATCCATTTGCAAAAATAACAAATGCACTTAGAATTCAGGGGGTATCACTAGGCATAAAAACAAGCCATCCATATTATAAGTGGTGCATAACTGAGAGAATTTGACTGTTTAATAATTCCCATAACAACACAACAATATATAACCACGATATAACTCAAAAACCTCATTCTGGGTTATTTATTAAGACACTTGTGAGTGACCAGGCCGCGCACATTCAAATGTATTCTACCAATGACAAAGATGCAGTAGAAATATCTAATCCAATCTTCTAATTCTCGAAACATCATCTACAGGACGCGACATGTGTGAACAACACCAAACACCTATGAACAATTCCAACCATTATCCAAACATCATAAGTGCCACTCTAATGGTTGTATAATAACCAACAATTTGGCACCGTGGTAAGGGAAAACAATCGACAAAACAAGCGTGATAATGGTGTATCCCCATGAACCAAAACAAAAACGATAGAGACCCTTCCATAACAAAAAAATTGATTCTTTGACAACAGTGTGGCGATTGTGAACCTTTAGAGTGAAATTGGTAATGCGGGGCTCACGCCATTATAACATAGATATTGGAAAAAATCCATACTAACACAACTGCTATACGAATAATGGGTGAGCCAGCATTCGAAGTAATAGGCCACAATAAACTTAACATACTCGAAATACTTCTTATGAAGCTCCAATCTTGAGGGTTTAAGGTTTTTCACAGTATCCATCACAGGAGGGACGGCGACACTGACTATAGTGGAATTTCGGGGCTAAAGGAATGCGCTCAAGGAGGACCATAATGCTTCTGAACAGGAGGCATTTCCTTGACAGAGTTGAATAGGGTTCTAGTTAAACCCAGGAACCGCGAAGAAAATCATCCAGTCAACGTTTTTAAAGAAAAAAATTTAACAAAACGCAATGGTAACAAAAGCTATCGCCCAGGAATACCAACAACTCTGATGAACTCACAACAATTATACACAGAACCATCGATTTTCCATTCAAAGATGAAACCACACAGTTGCAACACTCAGGAAAACACAAACCCATACAACTGAGCCAAAAACATTTCATAACCAGAGTGAAGTCAAGAATGGATAAAAGATATATACCTGTCAATCAAAAACCCTAAGAGGAGAAGCGGTCGAGTGGTTTCACCTTGCTGAAAATCCGTAGCATGAATACAACAACCAAATAAAACAATTGTCTGATTAGGGTGGCGACCAATGGGAAGGGTAAAGCTGGCGTGCAGTAAATGAACGTTGCCTCCACCCATATCAAATTTACTCCATAGTACATGCCAACGAGCCCCCATTAACACCATTAATCAACCAATGCATAGAGAATATTAACTCAATAGACCATAACATAATCCAAGTTCCACACTCAACCATTTGTGTCATTACCTTTCCACATGTGCCACCCATGCTATAATTCAAATGAATCTCTTGACCACTACAGAATATAATCATCACTAATAGCACAACCATCATAAAAAAAAATTGCAAAGCCATTACTTCCATAAGACACCCAGGTTTGTAACATATGCATATTAGCTACTGATTGCATCAATCAACACATAACCAATGTATTATCACTTTCCAACAATGCACCACCAAACTTCCATGATATGCATATCAAATTTAACATTTTTAAATTACCATTTCCTTGTTAGTTAGGACTTAACCACTATCAACGAGTATTTGATTTATATAATATCGCAGAGCTGGATTTTTTCCTCTTTTGTTTCTACATATAGTATTTTTCTTTTCCTCAAAATGCCCTTCTACAATTTTTACTAGCATTTGTTGTGCATGTGTGAGAAGAACAAATACCATAATGAATAGTGATTGTAGTATCATGCATGAAAAACATCCCAAAGTTTAATTAATTACAACCATATTCTCATCAACCATGAAACCCTTGTAGCACATCATCATAACATTGAAAATGAACAGACCTGATCTTTCAAAAGTTCAAGAGGATTCCACCTACTAGCATTATTTAGTCTTATATAATAGTAGGCTTTAGCAACACTTTGCAAGCGAAATTATGTTGACATTTTCAAATGTCAACACCATGCAAATAAATTCTTTCTTTCTATAAGACTACAAAATATTGAACACGAGGATGTGGTTTTTCAGTTGTTCCCCATTATATTTGAGAATAAATATTCTACATGGTTCTTCTCTTTATAGGAAGCCTGCATTACTAGTTGGAGAAACTTTGAGACCATTTTTCTTAGCGAATTTGGGGAAAACAAAACACCAACAAATTTAGTCCTAGAACTATCATGAATTAAAATGTATTATGAGGAATTGGTCAATGACTACAATCAACGCTTCCTTACATTATTGAAATGAATCCCACAAGCCTATAAACCTACTGAAGAAATTTCCATTGAATTCTACACCTCTGGTTTTCCCATGTCCATGGTGATGTTTGTTAAGAAAGTTGAGAAAAACACCCTCGAAGAAGATTTTTAGGAATCTCTTAAAGTTGAAAATAACATGTTGAGCTTAAAAGGGAATCCCAGGGAATAATCATCCAAAGAAAAAGGTAAGACCGAAGTAATAGTGTCCAAACCATCAGAAGAAAAGAAGGATTTTTATTCACTGGATATGGAATATCTCCAATGTGTTGGAGAAATTTCTATTTTTGACACACTATTTCAATGTGAGTTAACTGAATAGTTCTATTTTAGGATTTTTATTTAGGTCATCACTATTATGCATGCATCCATTCCTATGGAAAGGTAACTGCTTGATTTCTTTTCTTAATTTTGGAATGGTTTTCCCTATATATCAGTGCATTCCACACATTCATTTTGTCATATTGGTCATCATTGTATCGATCATTCATTCATTGATCAACTCACTGGAGTAGTGTGAATATATTTTCTCATTCTTCCATATTGAATCTCTCATCTCATTCTTGAAAAAAAAAATTGTATTTTCTTTATCTAGATCTCATGTGCAATTTTTGATGAAACATTGACATGGTATCAGAGCTAAGATGCTTGGAGCAAGCTAGACAAGACAAAGAATAAGGAAAATTAGAGTTTCAGCGAGCATAATTTGTGTAAAATACAAAGGGAGTTCTCCCAAAATATTAACTTTATAAGGAAATGGCCCATGGGAGAGGTAAATTGACCCATTCTGCAAGTGTTTTTTCAACAGTTTTGTGAAATTCCTCATTGTTTGCTAAAAAAATAAGCCAGATGACCGCCTCCTGAAATTGATACAAATTTTCCATTTAAAGTGACACTTCTGCAGTGATTTCTCTCAAAATATTAACTTTCTGATGAAATGGATCAAGTGAGAAGTAAATAGACCCATCATGCACGTGGTTTTTCAACTGTTTGGAGAAATTTGTCACCGTTTTCTCAGAAAGGAAGCAATAATATCGCGTCCTAAAACTGATACGAATTTTCCATTTGATGTGCTCTTTCTACAGTGATTTCTCAATTTTTTCACTTGCACATTGAGACTAAAATTTTAAGGGTTTCTCATAATCAATTGGGAGAAAATCATTGTAATGGAGGAAAAATATGCAGTTATATTGACACTTCAGAGTCTGAATCTAAAAATTGTCAAAGAAGTTAACAAACTTTGAGGTGAACAAGAGAGATCCAATATTTGTCTTCAAAACAACTGTACTTATTTTTCCAGGGATTCTAGACTCATTGGGAGTCTAATGGAGGATCAAGAAGCTTAAGTTGATACTTGGACCACCCGCATTAATGATATGGAGGCGAAATTCACTCTTCTCAATGAGCATTTATTGGCTAACTTAAAAGAGAAGGAATATACTATTGTTTGTTTGCAGAAAGATATGCAATAGTCTCTTTCTTCTAATTTCGACGTTTCATTGCTAAGTACTATCGAGCTTCCTTCACCAAATTTTGATTTTCACACTCATGGTCTTGGGTCAAAATTGATGCATATGATGGGATACATTGGTGGTGGCCTTGGTAATAATGGATAGGGGATTGTACATCCAATTCAACATGTGACGAGACCAATAAAAGCCAGACTTGGTTTTGTTGGGACTTCATTGCTAGTATCAAGTTGTCTCGATATTTCAACCATTAAGACTCATTTTTTTCAATAAAAGGAGTCCATCACAGAAGATTACACTTTTATTGTTGAATTGAAGCAACCATCACCTACATATATTATTGATACAACTTCAGAGCTTTCACAACCAAATTCGACACCAACTTTATCATTAGAGTTTTCATTATCATACTCTTCAGCACCAACATAAGAGTGTTTGGCAGCAACAAACTCTTCAACAACATATACAGGGTCTACATCCTCCACATATCGACATCCTTGAAATCATTATCAGAGACAATGTTGTCTTCCTTTCAGGTATCCTCAACCATTTTTTAGTTCCTCTTCTTTCAACTCATTGATGAAGAGCCATATATGAAAACATCTTAGAAAGATACGAACTCTAAGGAGTGTTTGTGGTTGGAATGATGTTTGGTCACGGAATCATTTGAGAAACTATTTGAGGACATATTACATATTTGTTTCATACATGATACATGGGAGCCATTCTCATTTATCTTGACTTGCCTGATTATGTTTCCTTTACAGTTCCATTCACCATTATTTTGATGGCTTTTATGTGTTGGAATTACTAAGACATTTGAGCGGGGGGATTGAATCAGTTGTCACTGTTCTTAAAACATTTTGTGCCTATTAAAATATTATTAACCTTCTCCAAGTGATCATCAAGATTATGCAAGACATGAACCACAAAAATAACAAACATCAATCACACATATGATATACACAGAGACATATATTCATGAGGAAACCCATAAAGGGAGAAAACATCTTCTTCTTCGAATGATAGGAAGTATTTTAAGTTCTTTACATCATATTTCTTTGAGCACCAACTCAAAATGAGGCTACAACCTCTTCTTTAACAAGCTGCAACTTGTTGAGAGAACAAACTCTCTGGTTTCTCTAGCACCCACTAGAAGGAAGCACCAACTCCCTGAGTGTTCCAACACCAACTGGATGGAAGCACCAACTTCCAGTCACACACACACTAACCTATATAA
>SNQJ01S0109186.1:8564-37832 GCA_010110895.2 Picea sitchensis
CCTTCACCCTGTGACATCATGTTCCGTTCCATCATGACCTTCATCATATCTCTCAACTATATGATAGTCTTCCTGAGGTCTTCTTCTTCATTCGTAACACGTTCTTGATCTTCTGCATGAGCCATTCTTGGTGAATGTCTCTCTGCAACTTGCAGTGAATGAAACTGCTTCCTCCTTGTCGGATAAGAACTTGGCTCCACAAGTTGACCTTCTCTTCTTGTGAGTTTCAACCTTGTGAGCATCAAAAACAAAACTTGCAAACAATCAAGTCTTCAAAACCAGGGCTCTGATACCAACTTGATCTAAAATTGAAGAAGACTTGAAAAACACTTGAATAATTATTGCAAGTTAAATGTTATGTGTTTAAATCAACAAGATCAATTTGCAACACATAAATTAAGGATTATTTATGCAAAATACACATAGACATCAACATAAACATAGAACATAAACACATGTGCACAACAATTGATAAAGGATTTCACCCCTCTTTTGGGCTACATCTCCTGGTCCAGCTCTCAATGGATCATTATTATTAATTTCTCAAAAAGTGCTCAAAAACATGTCTTACAATGCTCAAATTGACAAACCGACTACTCCAATGGCTTCCCAGCATCCCAAAACCCCTGTCTGGGCTCTTTCGACACCTCAATCGGTCAAAAAATGAGAAAGATAGGCCTCCTGGAAGTCTCCTTCTCCAAGCTTGTTGTCTCTGGTTCTACAATTCGCACCCTCCTTGAACAAACCTGGCTCACACGCTCATTTAAGTGCAAAAACCCAGCACCGGGCGCAACCGTGCCAACGGTGCAAACCGTAGGATGGTTAAGGTGCCTCCAGCCCCTAACCGCCTCAGCACTTGGGCATATGGCCATGTGACCTCACGCATTGGAAAATGGTGGTTATACCCGTTATAACCGTGCAACTTCCAGTTTGGGGTCACATGTGGTTTCAAACCCGTGCCAACATTTAACACACGGTTATATATATGAAACCACGGGTCTTGGCTTCAAACCCCACGCGTACACATTGGTATATGTTATATATATAATACAATACAGTTCACACCAAACGGTCGGGCTATAAAATATGTGTTGGGTCATATGTGAATCAAAATGACCGTGGGCCAGGGCTTAGCCCCGGCCCGACCTCCCGCCCGATATACAACACATTAAACATAAATATAATGTTTCCCTTTATGATAACAAGGAACAAACAGTGGTGTAATGGCTAGTAGAGGTTCGCGAAGGCATTAGTGTGGGGGGGAGGTCCGGGGGTCGAATCCCGCGAACTCCCAATACAATTTTATACAACCAAATAAACAATAATGAGGGGGACACATGGTGCCCATGGATTGGGCCACGTGTCCTCATATTACTTGCCACAAATCGGACACATGTCACCACCCGATTCACCAGCAACCTAGAAATAAAAAATTGCCACATCATCACCGTACGGCCTGTACAATCCAGCCACATCACCGTACGGACTGTACGGACAGGTATAGTCAACATCCAAAATTTTTCCCTGTTTGGCTTGGTGAACAAATCGCGATATCTTCTCCATACGGACTCCGTTTGAGAAAATAAATATACCGCTGAAATCAAGAAGACGAGACGGACGTAATGGCATTTTTTTCGTCGCATTCTGATCACTTTGAAAATTGAGCAAAATTTGATCCCCTAATCAGCTAATGATATGATATTCTCATACATCTTAACAACATCTATTTATACTACAAAAATGGGTAAAAACCCTTTACATCAAAGACAAAAACCCTTTACATCGTGATGTCCTTATTTATGCCTTTTCATTTTGATGCAAATAGTCCATAAGCCTTTACATATCATCAAGGCATGCAAATATTCTATCCATGTAAAATTTCAATGCATACAAAAACAATTTGGAAAAATTTCAACGTTGGCCCCATTCACATGTCACTCTTGCATGCCTCTAGTATTTTTATGGTGTCGATTAAGAAATCAATGAAAAAGAGGGATTTTTAATCACAACTATGACATACATACATTGTATATACATTAATGTAGAACCTGAAAGAAAAATGAAGAAAGACTGAAGAAAACTTAAAACTTGCATCAACCAAATTGTGTACTTTGAAAGAAAATTAGAGTTTATGGTTTACATGATGAACTAATGATGGAATAAAGTGTCTGTGTGAGTGAAATTTGAGTACAGAAACCCTCCCATATCATTAAGTCATGAAAATAGTCTATCCATGTCAAATCTCAGTGCATACATAAACTGTTTGAAAAAATTTCAAAGTTGGCCCCATTCACAGGTCATTGTCGCAGGTGTCTAATCCTAGTACAATTTTTGTTCCTTGTTCCTTGTTCTGTGTTCCTTGTTCCTCATTTCTTGTTCCTTGTTCCTCATTCCTTGACCATGGTGTAGTCCCAAATATCCATTATTTTTGTACAAAACACACCAATGGCATAAAATGTCCCACACGAAGACCAAATTAATATCCGCTACATAAGTCTTTTGTCTTTTTTCAAGGACTATGTAACGAATCTCAATTCTAAGAAGATTCAAATAGGACCTAAGAACCTTAAGTTATTTACTTAACCATGGGTGAAATAAAACTCTCATTCAATAGTCAAATTGTTACATTTCATTATCAGGCATCATGTGTACTGAGGGTTTAAGCCACCACAAAGGAAACATACAAAGAATATTTGTCTTATGAACAAGATATGGTACTATCCATTTTGAGATTTGGCATAGAGATTTTTTTTATATAATACACTACATTGAACCATAATATAATCCATACACTCCTTTCAAAGAATGTAACACCATTCAAATTAGACACAATATTCTTGCGACAAATTAGCTATACTATCGATGAAATTTTTTCGTAGATAGTGTAGGTAATTCATCGCAAGATTATTTACATTCATATCTCTTGAAAAAATATCAAATGATGCTTGGATTCATTTCATATTTGGTTTATCAACTTGAAATTAAAATTTTATACTTTGCAAGCTAGATGGACCTTGAGTCAAATACAAATATGAAATTTGGAATCATTAACATATCTACTAGAACATATAAAAAATAGGGTTTATGGTTTCCATGATGATATGATGATCGAAGAAAGTGGGTGTGTGAGTGAAGTTTGAGTCCAAAAACCCTCCCATATCATTAAGTCATGCAAATATTATATCCGAGTCAAATTTCAATGCATACTGATACAGTTTGAAAATATTTCAACGTTGGCCCCATTCACATGTCATTGTTGCCCGCCTCTAGTATTTTTATGGTGTTGATTAAACAATCAATGAAAAAGAGGGATTTTTCACCACAACTATGACATAGATACATTGTATATACATTAATGTATAACCTGAAATAAAAATTAAGAAATACCGACGAAAACTTAAAACTTGTGTCAACCAAATTGTGTACTTTGAAAGAAAATTAGGGTTTATGGTTTACATGATGAATTGATGATGGAATAAAGTGGGTGTATCATTCAAATTTGAGTCCATAAAACCTCCCATATCGTTAAGGCATGTGAATAGTATATCCATGAAAACTTTCAATGCATACATAAACTGTTTGAAAAAATTTCAACGTTGGCCCCATTAACAGGTCACTATTGTGATGTCTAGTCCTCGTACAATTTTCATTCCTTGTTCCTTGTTCTTTCTTCCTCATTCCTTGTTCCTTGTTCCTTTTTCCTTTTTCCTCATTCCTTGACCATGGTGTAGTCCCCAAGATCCAATATTTTTGTACAAAACATACTAATGGCATAAAATTTCCCACACAAAGACCAAATTAATATCAGCTACATAAGTCGTTTGTCTTTTTCCAAGGACTATGTAACAAATATAAATTATAAGAAGATTCAAATAGGACCTAAGAACCTTAAGTTCTTTTCTTAAACATGGGTGACATAACACTATCATTCAATAGTCAAATTGTTACATTTCATTGTGAGGCATCATGTGTACTGAGGGCTTGAGGCACCACAAAGGAAACATACAAAGAATATTTGTCTTATGAACAAGATATGGTACTATCCATTTTGAAGTTTGGCATAGAGATTGTTCTTATATACTACACTACATTGAAATATAATATAATCCCTAAACTCCTTGAAAACCATGTAACACCATTCAAATTAGACAAAATATTATTGTTACGAATTAGCTATACTATCGACGAATGTTTTTCGTTGATAGTATAGTTAATTCGTCGCAAGATTATTTACATTTGTCTCTCTTGTGACGATATTAAATGATGCCTGGATTCATTTCATATTTGGTTTATTAACCTGAAATTAAAATTTCATACTTTGCAAGCTAGTTGGACCTTGAGTCAAATACAAATATGAAATTTGAAATCATTAACATATCTACTAGAACATATGAGAGATAGGGTTTATGGTTTCCATGATGATATGATGATCAAATAAAGTGGGTGTGTGAGCGAAAATTTAGTCCAAAAACCCTCACATATCATTAAGGCATACAAATAGTCTATCCAGGTCAAATTTCAGTGCATACAGATAAAGTTTGAAAAATTTTCAACGTTGGCCTCATTCACATGTTACTGTTGCTCGCCTCTAGTATTTTTATGGTGTTGATTAAGAAATCAATGAAAAAGAGGGATTTTTCATCACAACTATGAGACAAATACATTGTATATACATTAATGCAGAACCTGAAAGAAAAATTAAGAAAGACTAATGAAAACTTAAAACTTGTGTCAACCAAATTGTGCATTTTGAAAGAAAATTGGGGTTTAAAAAAAAAATCTATAGAAATGAAAAATAGGTTCATCGAAACTTCATTGATGCATGCAATATTGTGACAACAATATTGATGAAATCTTATATGATCATGATGGTATAAAAATGAAAGAGATTCTCTTGGTTTCAAGAATAATTTATCCTCTAATGAACAAGGCCAACCACGTGAAGGTGGAAGCTCATATGGCCCATCCCCTCCCCCTCACATCACTCTCAATTGATCCGCAAAACCCAATCTGTAAAATAGAAAATAATTGAAAGCAACGTCCTATTAAGTTTCATGCATAGAAACTACAAAAACAAAAATTAATGAAGGTACATGAAATTATGTGTTTCTAATTGATATTTTTAGTCTAACATGTACTTTAGTATATTGGAAATTATTTTTTAGGTTTCAAATAATAATTAAACAACATGTAACATAGGATATAAAAAGGTCACATAAAACTTAAAAACATGTAATTAACCCATGCCATTATAAGTAAATTATCTTAAGAGAATAATTCATACAAATTGAAATATTATATAGTCACGTACCTAATCCAACCTCAACATCTGTGTAATCATCCGTATTCTGTATCTTGATCTTTTTCATCGAACTCGACATATGTATCATCATTTGGTTCTGAAACGATGTTGAAAGGATTCATGATATCATCATCATCATCAATCTCATTTTCGAGCATATTTTCATCGACATCATCATAAAGAATTGCAATATTGTCTCCTACGCTTGGATAATGATCTTATTCATCTTATTCATCTGTGAACCCTCCATGATCTTATGGCTCTGTCTGATCTGTCAAATCATCTTCTTGATCTTCAATATCATCTTCTTCATGTAAATGAGTATACTTAATTGGCCTTCCTCTTGGATCACATCTAACAACAAATGACCAATCCCTTTCACCTGGAACACTTGAGTAAAAGACCTATTCACATTGGCTTGGAAAAACATAGCGATCATGTCCTCTTTCAAACACCATTGTTTAAATCATTGGAAATTTGTTGGCATGTTAAATAACAGTTCTTTCCTCATCGTGTTCATTCTTTCGTAACCTATACCATTTGACATCGAACATAACTAATTTGAAGGAATTAAAGTCACACTCAAGTATATCGTTTAAATACCCATAGTATATATTTTAAAATTCTGGGGGATGTCTGTCACTCCTAGAGGAAGCATTAGTGACCTAGAATACTGCAACTATCCCACTATCAGAATTTTTCCTGGTTTCATCCAATTGTTAGATGCAAAATTTACGACCATTCCACCACATATCCTTGTGGTGTTTCAACTCCAATATGTCAGATATGTAAAATATACATTGTCAATTAATAAATTAACATAAATTTATATAACTTCGAAAGTATCTGAAAAATAAAGTACACATGTAGTCACATTAATATAATATAAAATAACTCAATAAAATGGGTGAATGTTCTTACCTGTCCATCTTTCAAACATATGCTAAATCAATTTCCCTCTACATAACATTGGCATCTCTATTACGACGAGCTTCTCTAACAAATTCAGACAGTTGTTGCCACGATAACCTACCTTCATTATGTTGTTTACATCTTTCAATCCATACATTCATCTATTCAATATTATTTGCAATGTATAAATGCGGTGCATCCCACTCTTGAGAAACTAAATAAAAAAAACATAATTCACCAATATTAAATATTAGTTATAACGTCCAATATGCAGGTAATTATAAATATTTATAATTTATGAAATAAATTATATTAAGATATTAATGAGTATGATCATATAAAAAAAATGAAACTTTATATGTATTATATTAATATAATTTTTTATGAAATAAATTATATTAAGATATTAATGAGTATGATCATATACATAAAAATGAAACTTTATATGTATTATATTAATATAATTTTTCACACTATTAATATATTACCTCTCATTTTTCATTCTACCTTTCCCCAAAAAATGCTCCTGATATTCAAATTTTATGATGGAGTTCACATCAAATGGATCAACCGCAGATGCATAGTTGGTGTTGCTAATTTATGAAGATACTGGCTAATATACACCATTGATTGATATACCATATATCCCTCCACCATATAGAACCCTCAAGACATGCTCTTTACCTAACCAATGCCTTCACGATTTCAAGCTCCTCTCCACCATCCACATTAACCTTGTGTGAACAGTCCACAAATTTCAATCTCCTCAACTTGGTGTATGAGGTAGTGTCTTGTGCATTGAAAAATTTTGAGGTATACTTTGAATTTCACACATTAGACGAGGAATTTATCTCTTCCAATACTCTTTATATCATCTTCATGGATTTATTTCAATGACAACTATCTACATGAGATCATGACACAAGAAAATAACATGTTTCAACATAACATATAATATATTATATTACAAGTAAAACACGTGCCATTAAGTACGTAACAATCATTTGAAAGAACATTTTGCATACAAATCAAAACTAATTACCTCATGTTTCCAAGATCATATATAATGTGTTTTACATCGTCAAAAGTCATTTGGGAGAGATAGCGGTAGAACATACTATAACAAAAAAGTAAATCATTATTTGCTTTGACCAAAGTAGACAAGTGGAAAAAAATAAAAATAAAAGATGTGTAAGGCCAATATATATAAAGATGTATAACAAAATTATTACTAATGTACAGCATGGCAATCATGTGTTTTACCACACAAAAATTCACCTTTCTTTGCTAAGATATTATTTATGTTTGAAGCAAAACCCATGGGAAATTTAATTCTTTGAATGACCTATTTTACATCATTAATTTGTTGCTTTGTTAATAACCATGGAAGGTTATTTCGGTCTAGTACTCCATCTGATCTATTTGAATATCAAATCACACTGCATTGTAATGATTGGCTTCCCTAATGTTAGTACAAATTTTAACATTTTTTCTTTGTCCCTCCTACCATCTAAGATTCACCATGTCTTTCGGCCACATTCTTCCCCGATATGCATTGTATCAAAAATGAGCTATTTTAGCTCCTCATAGTAGGAAACTCTCATGAATTGAGCTGGATAACATTTCATTCTCATGGAAGCCCATTATTAATACTTCATGATGGTGATCAAGGGCCTTCATGAAGCATAAAAAGAAATCACAAAAATAATTATCAAATATGATAAAATAAATTCAATGATTAAAATAAACATTCAAAACATTACATTGATCTATGATACATTATGAAATTGAGTACCTTGACTATTTCTATTATATTCAAACCTCCATAAGTGAGGTGAGGTGTCATTCTCTTTGTTTTAAACCGCCTCTTCTTTCCCATTGAAAAGATGTTTTCAAGTAGTACGATACCTATGGTTGTTAGGAATAAGGTGCCTATACTCATCAAATACCATATTTCCTAAAATTTTTGAATGACAATACTTCATCTTAGTGCCACAAAATGGACATGCAAATCTACCCTTTGCTTGAAGACCTACAACAAATGGATTAATGTCAATTATAATATGAGATTATTTAAAAAATTAAATGCACCATGATAACATAAAAGTTATAGTATTAAAGATCAATATTAGAATGATACATACCACAAAAATGTGTTACTAGGGCATCATGAATTGTCCATAAAATTATTCCACGGAATTTAAATTTCTTCTCCCCGATTGGTTTACATATGTCATAATAATGCTACATACCACAAATTTAGTAGCTCACAATAAGAGGCTCCCGACATAGACAATCATATCTTTAACCCGGTACTTACCTAATTGTTTGAAATTACACATAGTTACTATAGGAATGATATCATGTAATATATATACTAAATAAATAAAATGATATTATGCAAAAAATTGAAACAATGAAAATGTTACATTCAAAAAATACTTAAAAATACTTGAACAATCATTTTCAACATTATGTTCTCCCTCTTATTGACATCCAAGGAGGAATGTTATTGTTGGATAAAATAGGGCCACATTGAGTAAATACACCCAACATATTCCAAATGGACACACCAACCAACAATAAAATCCTAACATTACAAGGTTTATCTTTGCAATCTACCCATTTTCCCCCAATTTCCTTAAATGCATAACCAACTGCAGGCATTCAAAGAACACCATATCTACTGCTACATGCATGGTAATCCATAAATTGTGCTATCCTTTCACACCTAAACAATCACTACAAACATCAAATTATGGGAATATGACGAACCTCAAGGAACCCTTTGTTACTTTATCGGTTCTATATCTAATGATAAGACATTGTGAACATTTTGTTTTCGCTTACGTTGTCCATAACATAATATAATATATGGTCATTAGGACATTCATATATAGTTTGATAAGCCATTCCAATGTCTTTCATAATGGCATGCAAAACCCTCGACATGTGTGAGGTAAAATACTTGACAATGGTAACATGAATTCACCTAACAATCTACAACATAACAAATAACTACACGTAAGAATATTAATCGTGAAAAATTGCATTCTTATTTTAAACATTAATTAACACTAAAAAAAATAGAAAACTCAACATTTATGTATAATATGAGATGTTTGCATGGCTTACATACCTTAGAACTGTGTCACACAAGTGTTTACCATCACATAAACTTAAGTTCATCAGCAACAATGTATAGAGAATATTTTCTTGATCCTTCATAAAGTCATCTATTTGCCTTTCTAATAGAGGTTCCTCATAAATACCAACATTGTCCCCATCCTCATGTGGTCAGCTAAAACAAATCTTGGATCATTGATTTGTCCCATCATCTTCTTCCATGGACAATTAACTTGTTTTTTCCCATCATCTTCTTTTATGAGATCCATTTTTTCTTGGTCATGATGTTCTTAGCTTGTACAACATCATTTCTACTAATACTTAATGCAATATTCTCAAGGAAAGTTAGAGGGAAACTCTAACTTTATAATAGAAACAATCATGCAAAATTAGTGTATACTATAACAAACATTCAAACAATATATATATACATATATATAATTTTATATAAAATTGACAAAAATAAAAAGATAATGAATATATAGCTAATAACATAATAAAAAAGATAACATAAATATACCAACAATGGGACAATATTCATTCAATCCACCATCAATGTGCCCATATTTCCTATAATGTTTGTAACCTGTTATTAAAATTCTTACTGACGATGAGAAACATTTTGAAGTGTGGGAAATAACATCCACCATCACCCTTTTCACCGCTTTACTTTTTTTCCTACCTCCCAATCCACATATTTCATGACATTCTTCCACACAAAACACCCTTTGGGAACCATCGTTGTTATAGTAAGATTGTCACAACATATTCAAATCATCAAATAATTATAGGCCAACTTTAGGTCACCATCGTCGCAATTACATCAATGCGACCTAACATTTTTTTTTTTTTTATTTTTTTTTTATATTTAGGTCACTTTGTTGAACATGAGAATGGTTATAATGTTGTATTCAACAAGACTTGTGAAAAAAACATTATAACACCAAAAATTTAGCCACTCTTAATGAATTAAAAACACCAATGACGCGACGCATCCCTCTCACACAGAGTCTCCTACATGACCTCCCAGCCTTAAGGATCCTTCACCATGATCCAGAGTGGTTCTTCCATTCCCACTGTAATCTCAACTAAAATTGACCTATTGTGTCCTTTTGGGAACTCCCCTCGTATAACAAAGACTAACACGAAGCCATCTCCTCAAGTAAGCGACCACAACGTTATGACCAAGGGCCAAACCCAAATTCACTTGTCACAAGACACGACCACAAGCTTGAGTCGTGACTCTCGACTCTTCATCTCCAATCTTGAGATACCCGAGATCACGAAATGGTATAGCTTCCTTCACATTCTTCCTATAAGTGTGACTACCACTTAGGTTGGCAAGGCTTGCCTCTCACACCTTCACAAGTTCAAAGGTCCAACCCTAGCACCATTATTTCACGAACCCCCGAGAGGTAATGTTGAGTTTTCTCCTCTACCTCCACTGCGGACTTTCGTGGAGTCAAAGTGGTCTAGCTCACATACTCTTTATCTTTATGGTCCTCGAGACGCCAACGGGTGTCAATTCTTTCCAATAAGTGACAGGTTCCGCCATTCATTTCCCTCTGTGCCCACTTTTGAGGTTTTCCATGTGTCTCTTATGTCAACTGAATTTCATGAATTTCGCTCGGCAGCTTCCTTCCTTCGTATCCTCGACACCTGAGTGTCGAGATCCCAAAATCCTTGCTACCCCTTATCGCAACTCGCGACTTCAAAACTTTCGGGAAAAAAGTCTCGAACTCCTATCCGGCCGTAGGGATATACCTAAATCTTTTGAAATTTTGACACATCGTCAACGCGAGTCCAGCAACGAAACTTCCCACCTTTTTGAGTTTCAGACTTCACGAATTCACGAATCCTAATGCTAAGCCTTAGCTCTTCAACCTATAACCGAATTATTAATGAAAGTAGGCGACTCAAGGTTGAGAATATGCCATATCTATCCACTCTCGTATGGATCGTCTGATCTCTTCATGACTTCACTCACTAGCGGTCGGCGATCTCTCTAATCCTCAAGGTCCTAACTCTCATGGCAGATTCGCGACATGCATTCCTCCCACAGACATGTAAACGGTCGATCTATCTCACGTTTCACATTTTCTCGTGTCGAGTGTCTAGACTCTTTTATCCTCCCAACTCTGATTTCCCGATTGTTGATATCCCGATATCACCCCCTTTGGGGCTTTCACTCTGCTGCTTTATGCGTGAGGTCTAACCCTCGTGAAACTCTCGATATATCTAACGACTGTTGGTGATTCTGAATGAGATCTAATGAATCAGAATATCTTCGTCTCTTGTGCTTCTCCACTGCTCCCTGGACGCGAAATCCTTCAACGGTATAGATCTTTTCGGATCATCCGACGACGGGCTACTTCCTCCCAGATGTACTTTCTTCCAACACTTGGAAGAATTCCAAATGTTCAAAGACCTCAACATTTGTTTCTTTTCTCTCTGAGCTTCACCACTTTGAATCCTCACCCGCATGTATGAAACGCTACTCACGAGCTTTGTTCCTGAATCCTTGAAGGATTTTGACTTATGTGCTCCTGCAAGGTCTTCACACACACAAAGGTGCTACTCCTTCTGAGATTTCCTACTCCTCAGACCTCTAAGGAAAATAATTCCTTCTTTATTCTCCCTCATATGGAGAAATACAATGCATGCCTAGCTATCTGTCTGCTCAAGAAACCTATTTATGAGTGTTTCAGGGTGTTCAACAACCCAGTAAAATCCTCGCGACCTTTTCCCTTAATCACAAAATTCAACAGTTCCCTTCTTCTCTCAGGTTCGGGTTTGCCACGTTGTCTTAATGTCTCCCCGTCGTGAGTATCAAGAATCCTCGATGATTTTGACTTATTAAGAACTTACAATAGAATTCCTTTGTGCACTCCCTTGTACCTACTCAATGCTCACTTGGCGTGAACTTCTTCGTGAACTCCTCAGAGATTCTATCCTAACCTGTTCTCCTCCACAAATCCTGCTTCTACAGTATTTGCACCTCAAAGGTCTTTCCTCTAATTGTTGATTCTGCATTCTCATGGACCTCCCTGCATGTCTTTGTCTCTGACTGCAGAGTTCGAAGCGCATCTATGCACCGGGTATCCGCGAGATCGGCAAGATTTTACCGGCTCCTCTCCCTGCATGTTAAACCACAAAGAACCTCTCTATCCTGAAATAAAAATAACTCCTTGGAAATTTCTAGCATACATCTACAATATAAATTGAACACACAAAGATAATTACAACATAGATAATAGTAAAACTGCTCTGGCTTATATTAATCAAAATGTCTCTTCACAAAGGTGTTCGGTAACGGCCCGTAACAAGGTCTTGGCTCCTTTCTTTTCCCATTTCTACTCGCAGATTCTCTACCATGAGATACAATTACAATAATGAAATATATTCGCATGAGGGGGCTCTTGAGTTCTTCCCTCCACGCTCATCTACCCTATTCAATTCCATTGAATGGGTTGTCTAGTCCGTGGATCGGATCTAGATCTCACCCCTTACAAAACAATAAAGGCCTATCTACTCTATGCATGCAAAAAGGCACTACCACGCTCACCATCCTAAATGACAAATGGCATTCTAAATTCAAAAGAATATGAGGGGTTATGTACTTTTTATTTTTGAATGCACAAGGCCAGGATGGTCAGGGTCGGGTTGGATGATCGGAGATGTTCCCGTGATCACACAAGTTTGTCTAAATTGAGACAGTAGTCCACCATCTTAACGATCATCCCAAAACAACCGATAGTTTGTTTCCATCGATAGAGCTGGCGAATATGGGGTGGATGAATCAAAATTGAAAAAATTGAACTTTTTCTTGAATTTTGGCGCATCAAAGAGAGTACTTTCGTCACAAGTAGTGGTCTCAATTTTTTCCAATATGTAGTAGTGGTTCCAGATTTTGCTGTGATGGTCAAGCCATTTCATAATATTCTTAAGAAAGATCGTTATTTTTCTTGGACAAATGATGTTGAAAATGGTTTTGAAGGGATTAAGAAAGCGATCAGTTCCGCACTGTTTTTGGCGAAGCCGGATTTTGAGAGGAATTCACGATTTATACTAATTATACTAAGGAGGCAATTTATGTTGTCTTTATGCAAAATGATGACCAAGGAAATGAAACTCAATGGATTACATGAGCAAAGTTTGTCCGATGATGACTTAAATATTTTTTTATTGAGAAACATGATTTCTCTTTCTCTCTTGTTAAAGATGTTGAAAAGTTTCACCACTTCATATTAGGTAAGCATATGTTGGTAAAGGTACCTTTACCTACTGTCAAGTTTTTTCTCTCACAGACTTATCTTTTAGAAAAGATTGCACATTGGCTTGCCAAGATCCAAGAGCATGAATTGAATATCATGAATTATACCACTATCAAGGGACGTGACTTATCCCTTCACTTAACTTAGCATGATGAGAATGGTGAAGAAATTGATGAAGAAGATAGTTCCCTTTCATCTCTCTTTTACATCGATGATCAGATCCTCCCTGTGTCTAAACATCCCTGGTACAATAATTTGGTTTATTATTTACATAACCAAAGATGTCCAGATAACTTAGACACTCATCAAAGGATAAGATTACATCTTGAATCTGCAAGGTAATTTATTATAGGAGACTTGTTATTTCGAAGATCTGCTGATGGTGTGTTTCTTCGCTGTGTAAACAATGAAGATGCACATAAATTGTTGCAAGAAGCTCATGGTTCTTCAAGTTCTGTCATTCATGTAGGAGGTCATTTTTCTGCAAAAACAACTTCTTTCAATATTATTAGAAAATGATACTATTGGCCTTCAATATTTCGTGACTCTTATTTTTTTTCGAGATCTTGTGGCAAGTGCCAAAACTTTGTTGGGAAAGAACGCCTTTCATCCATGCCATTATTGGGTAAGTGATTTTATTAGTCCTATTTATCCTCCTTCTTCGGTTGGACAAGTTTTTATTTTGACAACCATAGACTATTTTACAAAATGGGCTGAAGTTTCCCCACTTAAGCATTCCACAGATGATCGGGTAATTTCTTTCCTTGAAAATAACATTTTTTCTAGATTTGGTCTTGCATTGGAAATTATTATAGACAATGGTCCTGCTTTCATTTCTGCTAAGCTGACTGAATTTTTATCTAAATTAGGGGTTAAAAATTTCACCTCATAATATTATTGTCCCCAAGGAAATGGGTAGGTTGAGTCTACCAACAAAAATCTAGTAAGAATCGTCAAAAGTCTCATCGAAGACAAGTCTCGTCAGTGGCACACTCTCCTCACTTATTCCCTCTAGGAAGATAGAGCTACCACCAAGGTAAGCATTGGTTTCACTCCTTTCCATATTGTTTATGGTCAAGAAGCCCTCCTTCCAACTAAGATGGAACTTTCTTCCGTAAGGTTAATGCTACAGATCGAAGAATTAAATTCTTCAGATGTTTCAAAAAGGATAAACATGCTACTAGCTTTGGAAGAGGAAAGGATGATTTCTTTGGATAACATTAAAAGGAGATAACAAAATGTTAAGAAGTATTTCAACAAAAGTGTCAAGACTGTCATGTTTAAGGTCAATGAATTTTTTTTGCTATGGGACTCAGCTCACACTGATAGGGGAAGACATTCAAAATTTCAGAAATTATGGTTGGGTTCTTTCAAGATCTCTTTTGTCTTAGGTACCAATTCTTACATTCTAAAATATTTATAGGAGCGATTGTTTCCCTACAATACTAACAGTTCTGACTTGAAGCATTATGTGGAACCAACCTGAAAATCTCTAACACGGTTTGGATTTTCTATATTTTAGTAGTCTAGCTATGCTTTCAGTTTTCATTCTTTTTCTTTTCTTCTTACAATAGTTGATTTATGTTTTATGTTTTAAGCATCTCCTACTACTTTTACATTTCTGTCACTTTATTTCTGCTAATTTATTTTTCTGCAATTTATTTTGTTAGGATTTTTATTTTCCTTTCCGTATTTTTTATTTTGGTCGAGAATAAGATGTTGGATCAGTTCTTCCACAATGACACTTCTACAAGATATTGTTATTCAATAACAATCAATCTTACACAGCTGTTATGATGTTTCCCCTCAAGACATACTTGGATTTTTTATCTTCTTTCACTTCTATCTTATAAAGAGATTGGTTATTTCCTACTTCTTCTTTCCATTTCTTCATCCATTTGAAAAATAAAAGAGCAAGTCCATTATTTTTTCTCCTTGGAGAAAGAGCCAATTTTGGTTGAATGATTATGCATACAGGAATAAACCCCCTCATACTTAACATTTTTTATGAGTTATTCTGAAATTCCCGATCTTTTTTCCATTAAATCTGATCACGTCTCCCTATTGCATAATTATTTTGGTTATATATTCTAAATTTATTATTCTGGTCTGAGAAACCATGAGTTATTAGTTCTAAATCTTTTGAAAACAAATTTCCCTGTGGAGTCGTCGGTTTGTTGACGATTAAAATCGAAATGAGGATTTCGCCTGCAAAGTATTGTTAAAGCCTATTAACTATAAGATAATAATATATATATACTAGTAGGTGAGACCCGCTTGTAGGTTGGAGGATCATATCTGGGTCTTATTTGATGTTTTACTGTTGTTCAACACTTCTTACAGGATTGAGAATGATTGATTATCGATGTAGGTCCTATTCACGATAGATGGATGAGGGATAATACATATTTGTTCTCTTTTTTTAGACTTGAATTCCATGATGGCTTATGATATATGTTGTTGTAATTTCTATATGTTCCTGGATTCGTTACTTTGACACCTGGAAAAGACACATGTTAGTAACAAAAAATAAAGAGCAATTGAAAATAAATAAAACAATATAAAAAAAAAAATGCAAAATGAAGCAAATGGTTTATACTAACATTTTACACTATATCCATTAAAACGATCATTCTAGATCCTAGATAACAAATAATAGCTATGTGATTTATTGATTTCTATGGAAATGTAGTTTTTATACATTACTGCACAGCTGGAAATGATAATATGTGGATGGTGCTCTTGGCAATTAAGGGAATTTGATTTCAATGCATGGTTCAATTGGGTGAATTAATGGATTAGTGGCTGGCACATACGAAGGAATTGAACGAGTCAAGCATGGAGGTGACGTGCATCTACTGCATGTCACTCCTACTCCTTCCACTGGCTTCCACCCTAGTTGGGCTATTGTTTCAACTGAGTTTGTTGTGGTTAGGTTTCAACTTTCAAGCAGGGGAAGAACCACTCAACCAATTCACGTTTTTAAGGTGCCCTTGGTTATAGGTGTGCATTTTTGGCCATCCATGAATTTACTCTAGTTATGAAATACATAGTGGCTCTGTATGTATGAGTTCATGCTTTCTTTAAAGTTTGGATACTGTGTATTTTGGTGATATTTTTCTAGATGATTGGTGTGGGTCTTCATCGCAGTAATGTGTGAAGTTACAATGTATTGGTTTGTTCTGAGTGTTAGCAGCCATAAAGGCTCTTTGTCATCCATGTTGGTTTGGTGGAGGGTTTCATTTGGTCTAGACTGGACAATTGTTTCCATGCATTCATATTACCATACCTGGTCATTTGCAGTTATGGGGATTACTAGGTTTTTGGAATACCTTATGTCATTGTGCTTCACTTGGGTATGAATTCGTTCATGTTTATAATGTCATGCAGGGGTTTGTGATGGTTGTTTTCCAAAGGGATTTCTTAATTTGACTATTATTTCTCGGCCCTGTCCTGTCTCAACATTCTTGGGTTGATTGGGAAGGCCACGAGGGTTATACCCTACATTTTCTAGGTTTCGTTACAAAATCAAAATGGAGCCTTTCCCCTCTATTCATAGTCTCTTCTATCATGTTTATTTTCACCTTGTCTGCGAAGACATTTGTGGTATAGCATGTGCATGCACCATGAGTGTCGAAGGTTTTCACCTGATGTCGGGAGTCGATTCCATGTCTCCCCATGTTGGTCCATAGAGCCAATCCTTGATTACTCAAAGCTCAATTTTGATAAAGGAAACCCTTTATGTCATGTTGGATACATGGTTGATGGTTATGAGTTGGTGATGCATTGTCAATAATGTTCTATTTTCAACTCATTTCTATTGATTATCCTGAAAGTGGATTTTGGTTATAGTCACTATAATTGGTTATTATGACAGTCAAATTGATAAGCCCAACATTGAAATTGGTTGGTTGAAGAATGGGGTTGATACACAATCACTTTATTTTTCATTAGGATTATTGAAATGTTTACCTAGAATTAGTTTACAATTGATTAATCCAAGTGATGCCCTACGCATGATGCATGGTATGTGTGGTGTTCCTACAACATGAGTTAATGATTACTGTGACTGTGTGTTCTTAATTTCTAAATGGATAAGTGAGATGAACAAATATCCCCTACATGTTGTTGTGGAATTCATATTGTCTTGTTTGATGAAAATGTGTTAAATATTTGATTACAAATACGGAGCAAGTTAATGCAGAAAGTTTTTTGGACTATACACAGTAGTGGTTTTTTTTGTGTTACAATGGCCATTTGGTTGGTGTATTTCATTTTACTGAATGGTTTTATGGATTACTTAATTAATTTTATGAACAATACCCACTCTCTTTCCCCGCCATTATTTCATTTTTCACTAATTACAACCCTATCACCTTACCACATTCATTTTTCACTTCGTGTTCTAAAATTGATTACAGTCAAGGAGAATTTTGTATTGAAGCAGTTGGAAGTTACATTTTCTTGGTTGGATCACAGGGATGTTTTATTTGGTCTACATTACAGTTGATTATTTGTTTTCTGTGAGAAGTAATTGTGTTCTTTTCCACTTCATTTTATCATTTTTCGCTAAATACAAGCCCCTGGCATTTTCCAGGACATTTTGTTCACCCCCTGCTCATTGACAACAATTAAACAATTTGTATGGATTGGATTGCATGAATCTGATATGTTGTTGAGCCAAAATCTATTTCATATTTTTAAAGATTTGTCATGTATGGTTGTTAAAGGAACTATTTTCTAATCAATATGCATATAGCAATGAGCTATTCAAATAAAACGTTGAAAATCGAGGCCTACTATGCCTATGTCAAAGAGAAAGTTGTTATTGCCCCTTCCATATCTTCATATAATTCTGATAAATATGTGTCCTCCCATATGCATTGGAAGGACGATTGTTCTCAGGTTATCAGCAAGATTAGGCCTAAAGGCTCAACACAACAAAAGGCAAATTCAGGAAAATCGAAGGGTGACAACAACAATCAAGGAAAGATTACATCTCAGAGTGGTAAATCCCACTTTTGAGTTTTTATTTTATCTATTGTTTATGGCATTTGACTTCAGAAGTTTTTGGGCAACATGTTTTATTTTTGGATATATGAGTAATTCATTTTTGAAAACAATGTCAAATATAAATGAGATAAATTCTCAAATGTGCATGTGATGATGAGATTCACAAGGAGAGATGTTCTTGTTTAATTGACTAGTTATATTATAATTGTTAAGAGCTAGATGGGAGTCACAAGAGGTCCCACCTACTAGTTATTGTTTATTTAAAACACTTATTATGATTATTTGTTTTCCCCCTAACTAAGAAGTTGGTTGAGTCTTTAGTTAACTTAACTAATGAAGTAGTTCAACTACCTCAACCAATTATGATTTTCTTAAAGGAAAAAGGAAAGGGAGGAATAAAAGGAGGATAGAAGGAGAATCATACTAAGGTTTTCTCTTTGAGTTTATGTTGATATAGTTTAGTTTTCATTCATTCCATAATTTATCACAAGCCTAATTCCTTTTTATGATAGTAGGGTATTATTGTAGGCAACAAGGTTCATGTTTGAATTACATCATTGAAACACTTGTTTCTCAGAGGTGTTGATCTATCTTTGATAGTCTGTGTCTATTTGCGAATTAATTTTCATGACTGACAAAGGCTATTGTGCAGAGTCGAGTGGGAAGCAATCTATGGCAAGATGATACAACTTTTAGAGTTCATTTTTTGATTTTCTGTCATAGATCCTTTTGTATGTTCCATCAGGGATGTCTAAGTTTATAAGGAAAATATCAAGTATGATGAACCCAAGACCTTGAATGAAGCTATCAAAAAGGCTAAATACCTATATGAGCAAGGCCAGGGAAGAGAATCCGTGTAGAAATTTTGGAAGGATAAGAAGAATGCGAATTATGATCACATGAGGAAAGGATTCAAACTTCCCTTCAATAGGAATGAGCCTAATAGAAATAACCAAGATCAGTATGCTAAGGGGGATTCCATGAAGGAAGATTCATTGGGAAAAAGGGGAATACCACCAATCAAATGTTGGGGATGCAAGGAAGATCACATGTACAAGGATTTCCCACAAAGAAAGAACATAATGAAGATTGTGAACAACATCCAAGAGGCTACAACAGTCAGAGATATGGGAAGAATCTATGTAACTTAAAATGATCGACAAGCAGAGTACCAGTCCAATATGATCGATGTGGAAGACAAGATCATAAATCAACCTACTGCTATTTTGATTGATTCAGGAGCTAGTCATTGTTACATTGATCATAAGATAGTGGATAGATTAAATTTGGAGAAAAGTGAACTTGGAAAATCAAGTTTGGTTTAGTTAGCCACTGGAACCAAAAGAAGAGTCCATGATATGGTAAGAAGTTGTTCCATAACTCTTAATGGGGTGAATACTAGTACTGATTTAAATATCATACCATTGGGGTCTTATGGTGTTCTGATTGAGATGGATTGGTTGGAAAAGCATCATGCTGTCCTAGATTGTCATAACAAGACATTTACATGTCTTGATGGAAATGGAAAATAGATCACTATGAAAGGAGTTCCAAGATCCATCTCTATAAGGGATATTTTAGCTCTACAACTGAAAATATGTTTTAGAAAAGTATGTCAATTGTATGCAACTCATGTGGTGTATCCAGTTGATACAAAGGGGCCAAGCCTTGAATATTTCTCGATGTTACAGGAATTTGAAGATGTATTCCAAGAAATACCCAGATTCCCACCAAGGAGGGAGATATATTTCTCAATTGATTTAGTGTTAGGAGCTTCCCCAGTGTCAAAAACACCTTACAGAATGAGCACACCAAAGTTGAAAGAATTACAATTGCAGTTGGAAAATTGTTGAAGAAATGGTACATACGTCCAAGTGTTTCACCTTGGGCAACACCAATACTATTTGTCAAAAAGAAGGATGGAACCTTGAGGCTATGTATTGACTTCCGACAGTGGAATAAGTACACTATAAAGAACAAGTATCTGCTACCCCAAATTGATGACCTCTTTGATCAACTAAGAGGAGCAAAGATATTTTCAAAGATTGACCTGAGGGAAGGATACCATCATGTAAGAATCAAGGAATAAGAAAATCATAAGACAACCTTTAGGACCAGGTATGGGCATTATGAATTTGTAGTGGTGTCATTTGGACTGACCAATGGACTAGCTGTCCTCATGTGCTTAATGAATGGCATATTCAAAAATTATTTAGACAAGCTTGCCATAGTATTCCTGGATGACATACTTATCTATTACAAGTCAGAAGAGGAGCATGAACATCACCTGAGATTGGTATTGCAAGTACTAAGAGAAAATCAATTGTATGCCAAGTTGAGTAAGTGTTATTTTTATCAAAAGAAGATCCATTACTTGGATCACATTATTTTAGAGAAGGGCATAGTAGTAGATCTAGAGAAGATCGAATCCATTAGAGGATGGGCAACACCCAGAAATGTGTCAGACGTCAAATATTTTATGGGATTAGCTGGCTAATACCAAAGGTTCATAGTTGGGTTGTATAATATTTCTCATCCCATCACTTCTTTGCAAAAGAAGGGAACTAAATTTGAATGGACACTGAAGTGTGGAAAGAATTTTAATCTCTTGAAGGAATTACTTACTAGTGTGCATGTGTTAAAGATTGCTGACCCAAATGAAAGTTTTGTGGTATGTACAGATGCTTGTGGGAAAGTACTTGGGGGATTCCACATGAAAAATGGACATGTCATTTGATATGATTCCAGAATGTTGGGTATGTTTTATATTCTTTCCATGTGTGTGTGTGGGCACGACAGATTCAACAACTGTGTCTGATAATTCCTCTAGTAGTGTTTTTTGTGTCGTGTGCGTACAGTGCTTCCTAGGGGGGTCCCATGGGACGCAAGGTATTCCCCACCCTAGTTATGCACAGCATTCGACACCAGGTGGTAGCCCAGGGCAGCGCCCCAAAATTTTTCTTTTGGGCATTTTTTTCTATTTTTAGCGGTTTTTTCTATTTTTTACTAGTTTTCTAAATTAATTCTGGATTAAGGGATTAGGGTTTTGATATTTATGGAATAACTAAAAAATTTATATATATTGTATGGTGAATGGTTAAATTCGATATAATGAATATAAGAAAGGTTTTCCTCAGTTAAGGGTTTCTGATATAAATCTATGTGTACTATGAGCCATTGATTAAATTGTGTTTTGCTTAAGAATCTATATGCATTTCTTTACTTAACAGATTTAAAACTTACATAGAAATCTTAAGGAACATGAGAGGAACTATGCCATGCACAACTTGGAACTTGCTGCCATTGTTCATGCCTTGAGGATGTGGAGGCATTATCTCATGGGGAAGAAATTTGAATTAAGGACAGACCACATTGGTCTGAAGTATCTTTTTAAACAACCTTCCTTGAATGCCAAGAAAACAAGATGGCTGGAATTTTTAAGTGAATATGACTTCGATATCAAGCATATCAAGGGAAAGGATAATAAATTTGCCAATGAACTTAGTAGAAGAGTCCATCCCATGCATGCTATTACTGTCATTATGCATTAGTCTGACTTGAAGAGAAGAATTTTAGATGGTCTTGTTACACATCGACATTACCTACATGTAAAGGAAAACTTACAACAAGTAAATGTAGAACATAAAATAGAAGAGTACAAGGTAAAGGGAGATAAATTACTCTTGCATAAGAATAGAATATATGTTCCTAGTTCTGGAAAACTGAGGAATTTGGTACTGAAGGAAATGCATGATGTTCCTTATATAGGACATCCCCGTTACCAGAAAACAATTACAACAATAAGAAGCCAGTTCTTTTGTTCGGGAATGAAGAAGGATGTTGTTGATTACATCGCTTGATGTATGGAATGTCAGAAGGTGAAGGATAAGCATAGGTGCCCAACGGGTTTGCTGCAACAATTTCCAGTTCGAGAGAATAAATGGGAAGTGGTCACCATGGATTTGATCACAAGATTACACAAAACAAATAAGAAGCATGATTCAATCATGGTGGTGGTTGACAAATTAACAAAGGCTGCTCATTTTTTGCCTATGAAGACAACGCATACAACAACTAATATTGCAGAAATTTTCATGAAGGAAATTTCTAAGTTGCATGGGATACCTAGGACAATTGTCGCAGACAAAGATATGAAGTTTACCTCCAATTTATGGAGGGTTTAAGGGATTTGGCACAAATATAAACTTTAGCACATCATATCATCCCCAGATAGATGGGAAAACAGAGAGAGTCAATCGAATAATTGAAGACATGCTGAGAATGTATGTGATGGATAAGCCATCTAAGTGGGAAGATTAATTACACTTGGTTGAGGTTTCATATAACAATGGGTATCACACTTCATTGAGAATGAGCCCATTTGAAGCCTTGTATGGTAGGAAATGAAATACTCCAATGAGCTAGGACAACCCAACAGACAAAGTGGTACTTAGGTCGGAGTTGCTCAAGGACATGGAAGACCAGGTGTCTAAGATCAAGAAGAACTTAGAGGAAACTCAGGATAGACAAAAAGTTTATGCAGAGAAGAACATGATAGCTAGATAATTTAAAGTAAGAGAGCTTGTACTTTTGAAAGTGCCTAAGAAAAACTCTTTGAAATTGGGTAGTTGTACAAAGTTGGCAACCACATTCTATGGTCCATTTGAAATATTGGACATAATAGGGCCAATTGCAGACATGCCTGCATTGCTTGCTTCCATGAATGTGCATAATGTATTTCATGTATCTTTACTAAATAAATATGTGCATGATCCTAACCATGTTATTGATTGACATATGATTCAGGTAGATATGGAGGGAGACTTTCAGGTTCATCTAGTGTCGGTATTGGACAAAAAAGTCAAAATTATTTGGAATCGAGTTATAGAACTGGTAAAAGTTTAGTGGACCTGCTACGCTATTGAAGATGCTACCTAGGAGCATGAATATGCCATGCGGGCAGAGTACCCACATCGTTTTGAGTAAATTTGAGATTTTCATCTCTATTTTGTATATGCACTGAAGACAGTGCCAAAATAAGGAGCAGGGGATGTAACACCCCAGGTTTCGAACCCCATTTTAAATAATGTATTTTTACAATGCTAAGAGGCATGAGTGCCCAAACAATTATTAAAGCGCCATATGCCTCATAAATGTAATTTTTTTATCATTACTAATAATAAACACATCGTTGGGTGCTAGATGGACAAGGACTAGAGTTAGAGGGAGGTTGAGGGACTAAGTGTTTATTTCCTATTTTTTTAATTACCCTTTTTGTCTAAGGGAGGGGATCGATAATGTCAGACTCTTGGGGAAGGCCGGGAGTTTCTTATTTCCCCACAAGGTTATTTAAGCTCACCTCTAGTCTGATGGGGGGTTTTGACCAGTGAATTGTTCATTGATTTCTTGTTCACTCATTCCTTTTTCACTCACGCACTCCCATGCACACATTCCCATGCACCCCCTGAACCATTCATTGACTCACCCTCACCTACATCTTGGCTTGGCAAAGGAAACAGAGTTGTTGAAGAATTAGCCACAGGAAAGTTGGCTGTAGTGGTCACTGGTGTGATCCAGCCAGACCTGGGGCCTACATGTCTGAAATGCATTGGCATGTGCCCTGGTTTTCTCAAAACTGCTAGTCTTGAGAGTCCCAGCAATGGGATTCTGGACCAGCTGTGTTGGAGGCCCTGAAAATAAAGTAGAAGGACTGCCTGAGGGACTGTGTGGAAAGGAAGGGTGGAGGTCCGGTCTCTTAGGGAAGTACAGGCTAGGTAGAAGAGAGATGGGTACTTGGATTGTTGTGGGTGTCGGGAAACCTATGAGAGCTTGAGAGTTGACTGGTTTGGGAACCCAATTACTCTCTGGAACCATCCTTTTGGAACATAGACCTGTCTCGGGGGTGACACTACATGCTTGCTGGATATTGCTATACATGTCGTTAAATATGTTATCTTATGCATCCTTAATATATAAATAAGGTATCAACATGAAAAATAACTCAGAGGGTGGGCTTGCATGTAGCTTACATAGTTTTGAAATCTACATTAAACCTTTCAATGCAAGATGTGGTGTCATTCCCTAATTTCTTGGAGCATTGGTGATCAAGTTGAGAAAAATAAAGAAGCTATGGATCCTAATTTATGCATATTGTTTGATTTGGTATTGGTAGCACACGACTCCATCAAGAAAGAGAAAATGGAAGAATATTTTATTGGAAGGAGGGTTTGGTTTTTATGACATAATTAACATACTGTGATTGAAGCATTCCCATGTTGAGTTCCTATATGTATGAAAATTTGCACAATTGTTGATCTATGAAGATCCACCAATAGCCAATCCCTTCATGTTAATGAAGATACAGGTTGCATTATTCATGCATAAAGAAAAGGAATAGATTTTGTGTTCAAATCCCACACCCATCATGGGAAGGGACCTACATGGTTCAAAATATTTGACTATGGTGAGAACAATGGCTACATCATAGATTTCATACATAACCCTAACCATGACACTCCCCTCTGCAAGGTAACCTTCATAAACACATTCTATTACAAGCATTTAAATACTCGATTGGGTGCATAAGAAGGGGTATGTGTTTATAGTAGAAGAAGTAGAAGGATGCAAAAAAGGGTTGGTAAATGTTCTCAACATAAATGCATTCATATTGGATGCAATAGTGTAAATATCTTACTCTGGCCATCTTTGTTTGCAATCTTTACAACTGATGACTTTCTCCTAATGACACAATTTAGCTATGGGATTGATATTTTTGGTCCTTAGTGCCAAGATCTTCATCTTGGAAGTGTTTCAAGGTTTGGATGCTTGCTTTCTTGGCGAGTGGCATATGAAATGCAAAGCGTATTCTTCTAACACTAGACAAGAAAATCCCTCAACTCATATTTGGAGGATAATTCCCTTTATTGGGAGAATATATTGGAGGGCATTATTTGCTGTAAAGAGGAGTAATGATGTATTTTGCATCCTTTTGAATGGATTTATTTTTCATTTAAATTGAAACTGGAGACTTAGTTCATATGGGTGAACTCCATTATTAATTTGTTGAGTATTTCTTGTGTTATTTCTATTCTTGTTTTAAATTTTCAGTTTTTAAATCCCAATTAAACCATTTTTTAATGAAAATTATGAAAAAATTGAAAATCTTTGTATAAGAATTTGAATTAGTACAATGAATCATTTAGAACTAGTTTCAGATCACTCTTAGTTGCACAAGGCCCTATGTCCCTAAAATATAATAGAAAACAAATATCATCGATAATGGGCCTACTCATTGTTATATTATCTTTTGACACCTTCATGACCTAGATTCCTAATTGGACACCATGCTCCCGTCTTGCTAAGTTTTCTCACTATGAAGACCTTCTAAACTACCTCCTTGGAAATGCACGTTCTCTTCCTACTCACAAAAGAGTGTGCACCTCAAAAAGTGGATAAAAAATTCTAAAATTCACAAAAAAAGGACACACTTATGAGTGGTTTTATAGGGAAACTTCTTATATCACTCTCTGGAACCCTTTCCAATCTACCTCAAACAACTTAAATTAGTATAAAACAAGGCCTAAATTGAAGGAAAGACTAAGCACTAATGAAATAGTAGAGATATCATTTTGATTTGTTGCCAATCATAGGTGGATGATTCCCTTGCTTTTTTATGACCTTAATCCCTTAAGAATTATTTCTTGGTGGATGATTCCCTTGCATTTTTATGACCTTCATCCCTTAATAATTCCTTTCTTTCTGAGTGTTTCTCTTTTTCATGCATTTGAGGCATAAACCCCCTCAATTTTCCTCATCCTATTGGATGGAGAATAGTTGAAGTCTTGATGTAGTCTTAAGTGGCCTAGGGATGAAGAAATCTTGATGACAGTTACAGAAGGTGCCGATAGAAAATTAGGTAAAACTTTGTATATTGTTGTTTACTTTAATTGAAAAGGAATATCTCTCTTATTTCCCTACCCCAATTTTAGTGTTTGTTTTCATTAATTGATCTCCTTTTGTATTTGGTTGTGGAACTCACTCTCCCAATTTGTTAGTTAGGATTAGCTATTTCAATTTATTTTTCATTCTTCTCCATTTATTTCAACAAGGTACTTATCTTCTTGTGCCCATGTTTGTAAATTTGTATTGGAGCAAGGCGAGTGGAGCAAGATCAATGCTTGATATTTCATCTCCAAACAACCATTAGGACGAGGTAAGTCCTCCTTGTAACCAAAATTTAGCTATGAAAGTTAATTCTAGACTAATATTTGAGAAACAAGTGCATTATTCTTTGAATTTTATATGTTATAGTCCACTTTGGCTATAGGACAACTTTTTCCCACAACACTTAGTCTGAGAACACCCAATTTCATACATTTCATCCTTTTACACCATATTTTAATAGGTTGTGCATGTACCTTGAATAATTCCTCCTAGTGAACATATTGTTGTGTTTATAAAATTCCATTACAACTAATGTGTCATGAGAGGAAAGCGATATGTTGTAAGAACACAAGTACAAAGGTAAAACAATTCTTTATAAATCTTGTTTTTACTTTAAACTAAATCTCTTAAAGAAAATATGAGTTTTAAGTGTTTGAAATTGAAGAAACAATCAATTTTTCACTTTTCAATGTAATGTTTAAAGAAATAATTTTAATCAAAAATGGTTTTAGAAACATAACATTTAAATGACTCATTTTATACAAAATTCCTTTTAGAAACATAGCATTTAAATGACTCATTTTATTGAAAAAAATGTCTTTTTGACAAAGACTCCTTGTCCATGTCCAATAAATGAAAATAAACCTGTAAATCCATAACTTCTAATTAGAATTTTAATTGTTTGAAGTTGAAACATACTTTTTTTTACTTTTCAATGCAATGTTTAATGAAATCAATTTATTCAAAAAACCTTTTAGAAACATAATGTTTAAAGGAATCATTTTGTTCAAAAATTCTTCTTTTTAACCATTTTCTTTGTTCATACCAAAAACCATTTTTTTTGTTCGTACCAAAAAATTGTAGAACCATAATTTTGAAAAAAAAACTATTTTTGATACACTTTTGAATTTCAATACAAATGATGGTGTAGATTTAACACTCTTATTTCCAATACCATTCTTTGCATAAGTAATTTTAAATCATGCACTTGTTTAGATCAAAGTACTCCTTATACCTAGACAAATTTGTTAACATGGAAAACTTTGGATGACATAAGATTGTTCTGGAGAATATTTAATGTTTAGTGTTATTAATAGGCCTCCATTAAAGATACGCCATGATGTTTGAGATCAATTTTGATTTGTAAAAAAATAATTATGAAGTACATAATAACATCATGTTTCTACATAATTAGAATATCAAAACCTTTCTACAGTCAATTGTAATATTTAATAAATATTTTATATTCTTCATTACATTTAATAATTATTTTGTATTATTTATCACATTAGTTGTTATTTTATATTTTATTACCATTATTTAATTTTGTATTGATATAAATATTGTTGTAATTTTGTGTATATTTATGTAGTTCAATTTGTGTAAATCTTTGGGAGGAGGGGAGGTCCCTTGTCCCACAAACAAAGGGGTCTTATTCATGGATTTCGTATCTGGATTTTTTTTTTATGGCTATTAAAAATAAGACATTATTTCATACCATTATTTAAAAAAAAAATGAAAGGATTTTCCTTGATATTCATTTAAATCAAAAGAAACTTTCCATTACATATAATGAAAGAAGGTTTAAACCCATTACAACAATGTACTTATTCATGTCATTTTAAGAGAATTGTAGAGAAATGGGGAAAATAACAATCATTCATCTGAATTATACAAACTATATCCAATTGACACATTATTTTGTATCATTAAAAAGACTAAATATTAAAAAAATCATACATCTCAACCATCCAAACTATAACTATAACCAATTGACACATTATTTCATACCATTAAAAAAAACTGAAATATTAAAAAAACACTGAAATATTAAAAAGATTCAAATGAAAGGTTATGTTTTTGAAATTTAATTTCAAAGATTCTTAACTCTATTATAAAGCTTTTATATATCATAATTATAATGGCTAGAGCGTAGCTACCTCCAATTGTTGTGCATGTCAAATATAACAGTTGGGTGTTTTCAAGACGATGACGTGTGGCCTGGAATATTTTATGGTTTGCTTAGTGACATATATCGTAATCATCCAACATTTATTAAAACTCGTAAACATCCTCTTCAGTTGAATTCCTCTTCAGTTGAATGCTTTTATTTTATGTCCAAAATCCTAAGGAATGGCTCCTCCAATAAGTCACTCGAGTACCGCAAGCTCAATGTTGTGGACTACATTATGCGGCGGTGTAGAATCCATCCAATTTCCGTAAATTTTTACGGAAGGATATTTTTTAATTAAGCCGAGAGATTAATAATTTAGAATAAAAGGTGAAATATATTGTAAGATTTTAACGTGGAATATATAAACTAAAATTTAATTTAAAAGTTTTTGAAATCCTGAGTGCATTAATAATTATCTAAGGGATCAACAAATATCTTGACTAAAATGATTCTATAAGACAAACTTATTAAATGAAAAAATCCACTTTTTAAAAATTCATCGAATTTTGTTACTATCAAATTTA
>SNQJ01S0109187.1:0-29268 GCA_010110895.2 Picea sitchensis
ATGCAAACTGACATTTAGCTATTCTATCTACCCAATCTTCAATATTACAATTTAGGCGATGCAAATTGACATTTCAGTGATTCTATCTACCCAATCCTCAATATTACAATTTGAACAATGCAAACTGACATTTCAGTTATTCTTAATCGGCAAGATTTCAGCAATACAGAGTGATTTAAGTACCCCGTATCAAATGTCATCCAACAACCTACCTTGCAGGTAAACTGTACGATGCTAGATAACAATACAAAAACCATGAGCATGCATCTCACCACTGTAAGATACTAGAAAACAACTCTGCAACCATGAACATGCATCTCGCCGACCTGCCGATAAAACTAGAAACATGCAATCTTATAGATCATTGTTAATTGTAAGTTAAATCAAAAGAAGCTCCGCTAATAACTGTTCAAACCCTTCTTTATCTCATAAAATAAACCATTAACTGAGCCATGCAACAAAAACTTAAAAGCCAATCCGGTTTGTCTGGTTAGTAACAGTGTCACTAAACCATAAACAAAATCATTACATTTAATTTATTTTATTTTATATATTAATGATTACTGTAAAGTTCAGAATTGATTCATAAAATTGAAAAAGACTAAAATAACAGCCATAAAAACTCGATCACAATTTCATGAATTAGATTAAAATAAGAGATTCGGTCCTAAACATAAAAGAACAAAATGAAGAAAATGAATTTCCTAATGATAATAGAAAACCCAACAGAGGTTTGCCTAGTTAGTGAAAACTAGGCATTCTTGTTTTCTTCTCCCTTTAATTTTTTCTAAATGACATATTTTTACCCAAAAAGAGGGCAGTAAAATTGAAAAAAGACCTTAATAACTGACTAGCCAAAGAGGTGTATATGCAGTAACACCGAAAATAAAAACAAATTCTCAATAACATCAATAACATCAAATGGTCTTGCAGATTATGGAATACATATTTTTTACAACAGAATTTTTTTTTTTTAATTATATTAATATATAATATGTTTTCATGACATGATTTACAATCCCAACAAAAAAAAGTCCGAGTCAAATATATCTTTCCCCTACAGTGGTCTTTCGGCCAGCCAAAAGGTGAAAAATCATAGGTAGAAACTATAGATATAAGCACTGCTATATATCAGAAGTTTGCAAAAAGTGTATATTCCATAGTACTAGCTGTCATATAAGCTCAAAATAAAATCAAAAGAGCATAAGATATTTTTTTTGCTCAGGTTGGGAAGTCCACAGAAGTTCTGATGCTGCAGGTCTTAGTGTAGTTTTAGAATGTATGGTGGGCCCTAGTGACCATCCACCCAATGGCTGTAAGTGATTATGCCAGCTTTTTCCTGAACTGCTGTCTTTGATAGAAGATTTGTTGTTTTGTTGTGCTCACGATATATATGTTTGTAGCTGAGCTTCCTAAATGTGGGTTGTAGTAGTCTGATTCTGTCCTTTCAGGTCATGAAAGAGATGGCTTGTAGCTTGCCCCTGTTGTTCAACCACTCAATAATAATTCTAGAATCCCCAAGAATTTGTAGGACTTCGATATTTAATCTGGATGCAGTGTAGTGTGGTCCAGGGACCCAATAATTCTGCCCTGGTGTTGGTACCCGGGCCACAGTTAAAGGTCCATATGAAATGTGAATTTTTCGAGACTCTGATCAAGTCTCCTGCTCCACTCTGTATGCCATTGGACTGCACTGCTCCATCAACCCACCCCATAGGTGTATCATCTGTATCAAGTGTCCTCTTTTTTATCTGATTTGTCACTTTGCTTGGGTGTATGTCTTTCCAGTTTTTTAGCATACCAAGTGTTTCATAGGCGTAGTACTTGTGGACGAGGTCCCATTTTCAAAGACTTTTTTGTTCCTATCCAGCAATATGAACCAACAGACCAGAGAAGGGAGATGTTTTAAGTTGTGCTCCTTTGCTGACCAATAATCATAGCTAACAGGTATGGAATACATCTGCTACATCATATTGCAGTGGTCTAAACGTTCTACCTTTTGGAGGTTTTCCGACAACTTTTTCTATTTGATTTTTGACCAAAATCCAGTGATGAATGGTTGGATCTGCATATTTGAGTAACTAAGTTTGTATAATCAAAGTGCCCCAGGGGTTTTTCATCATACTGAATCCATTTATGCATTCAAAAATACAATTTAAACAACAAAAAATAACAATTTTGTCCAAATTTACATCACCGGATTCCGGCCAAAAAACTCAAAAAATAAAACATTTAGCCAACACCCATCATATTACCCAAAATAAATAATTGAAATGTTGACAAACATTTCAATCCAAAAATAATAATAATCGAACACCACCCTGAACTAGACCAAAGCTTTTTTACGACTAAGCTGTTCACCTTTCAAAAACTTGGTAAAAACAATATTTAAAATTTAAATTCAGTTTTATGCAATTCAATTAACCCTGTTTGTTTCAGCAGAAACAAAAACGTTAGTGTATTCAAAAGAATTTAGTAAATCTTTATAGTTTTTAATATAACATAATTATTGACAAAATCACATTTTTTTAATACATAAATTAATTCAATATCAATTATTGAATGTGTAATAAATCTGTAATTTTCTAAATTTCTAACCAACTTTTGGAGAAAACTGGTTGAAAAAAAAACTCAAAATAAGAACATAAAATATTTAAACTAAATCATGTCTATAATTTTAGAAAGCAAATTCATATATAAATATAAATATGAATATAGTTTTACAGAGCAAATTCATTTCAAATCAGGGGATTCCACAATGAACCTCACAATATATCAGAAAGACTGAATGAAAAGTTTATATGGGTTTTTACCTTTCCCATGAAAATAGAAAGACTGAATGAACCACTTTGGTGCTAAAAGCCTATATGAGGTTTTAACTTCCCATGAAAATGGCCAGGCCTTGGGCTGGTACTACTTGAAGAGAAAGCATTAAGCTGGGCTTTGCGCTGCAGTCTATGTTATGCATTCCAGCTATGTACATTAATAATCTTATTTTTCTTGTCAGAACCAAAGTGACTTTAAACAATCCAAGATAACATAGACCCAGACCGGACGCTTTCCCTTCCATCCACAACTGACAATATTTACAAACCCCACTGTCCACAACCGGACGATTGACAGAGTCCATTAGGTAAGAAGTAAACACATCAAATGTGGGAAGATCACATAAAACCACTGACCGGGTGAAGAAACCCTTAAGGGTAATGAACACATAGTACAAAGACCTGCCACGCAACCCCAAACAGAGTACTGAATTTCATTTGTCACTACATAGATATGGAATATATGATGTTACTATAGAAGCATTACCACGAACCAAACTGAATACTGAATTTCATTTGTCACTACATAGATATGGAATATATGATGTTACTATAGAAGCATTACCACGAACAAAACAACAGATAGACATGTCATTTGATAAATACTTTCATATTTGGAAAGAAAAAAAATTGGTTTGTTGTGTACTTAATTCCGAGGCCCACTGTTCCAAGGCATAGCATTGCTGGGCCTTCTGAAAGGAAAAGACAAATAGATAGTACATTGAAAACCAGTCTGAAAGTGATCAACTCGTGCTGTATCAAACATTTAGTTCGGATCAACTCGTGCTGTATCAAACATTTAGTTCGGAAAAATGTGGCAACCTGTGTTCACCATCGACAAGATATTAATTTTTTTTTAGCAAGTCCCTTTTACAGGCAATTGTGAACAGCCTTACAGACTGGAATAGAATTTAAAAGAAAAATCATTGCATCATTCTTGGAAGGTTTTACTAAGATACCAACCTGAGGGCTAAATGAATTGGCCATTTTACTTCCAGCACCTGCAATTTTCAATGGAATTGATAACTTAATTGTTGGCGCAAAATCCGTCTCTGAAAACACAACTTTAAATCACATTTTGAAAACATAAATCTATTCAACACCCTTGAAATCCCCCAGAACACCTGAAATATGTAATTTCAACCACTTAAATCTGCAATTACAACTATTATTTTAAATTTCTAGTCAGATTTTAAACAAACCTACCCAAAACAAAATAAAAAAAAAAAAAAAAACATAGAACATTTAAACTACATCAATGAATTTGGTGGTCAATTATAACAGTCAATATTTTCTCCATAAAAATACAAAAACACTTCATGTTTGGCAGTCTTCATATATAGAGCTTGTTTTATTATTTTGACCAGCCTTTATTGCATGCAGAACTTTTGTCCACTCAAGTGGCAACTAGAAACCATTAGAAAAAATAACTTTTTAATTGCCACAGCTGACTTTAAACTGTGAGGGTAATCACGTCTACAAGGAGTGTAGACTTTCAAAACAATTCTGATAATCGCTTCCCAAATGAATAATGTCTTGAAACTGAATGGAATAGCAATTTTTCACTTGCAATACAGATAACAGGATTGCTAGCAAGAAATTCACTGCAATGGATTTCATTATATTCAATTTATTACAAAATGCTAGAACTGTTTCCTCAAGACTGTGGAAACTGCCACATTATTGAATAATACTTCCCAGGTGCTTCCAGAGCATCATTTCATGTAATGATGCTTATACAAAAGGTAAATTAATCTATCACAGCTTTTTCACTTACTGTACAACTGGAAGTTGGAAAACCATGGACTAGATAAAATACAAGCCTTCAACCATGACCATCACTTCCATGATGCGTTTTACAACAAAACTTATTAGTATAGCAGACCAATTTCCAACCAACCACAATAGTTACCACCCCTCCCAACAAGCCTGAACTTCTATAAAAATTTAGTCACCTAGATTAGAAATTATCCTAGATTCCTAGATAAACATTGTATATTAGCAGTCGGTAAAAATTAATAGGTCCACTCTTGAGGTAGGCTGATCTCTGATGATGCTGTCTGGATCTGAGATGAGACTGGATAGCAGGGTTTTTTCTGGTATTCAGAGAATCCATTCCTAGCAGGGAGACTGCAATAATCAACAGATCTCCCAACATAGTTTGATGTAGAAGGGACTCCAGGTGCTGACGTCAAAGCATCTGTAACAAAACAAATATTTAGCAAGTCAAGTTTGTTTCTCATATAATGAAGAAAGTCCAAAACAAAACACAAGGGGAACCAGACCTCACCACGATAATTATGCAAAAGACCACATTGTGTGCTTGGCAGAGAACTTATGTCTTCAACATTGAGGTTCAATGCATGGACAATCCTGGTTGGAAGCAGAACTGTGGAACAAGCTGCAAAAATAAGAATCATTGTTAAAACTTGGAAAACTAATCAACACCTATATCATCCAAGTACACCACCAACTGGAAATCATGAATATGTAACTATAGACTTCAACACGCATATATACATGAGCACAAAAGACACTTTCACAAAATACACAACTGAAGGATTTACCATGACCATGTAAAGACCCTGATTTGGGCATAGGAAAATCATTTCACACCTTAGTGACAGAAAAGCATAAAAGGACGGAACATCGTTCAGTGAACTTGAACAAATTACGAAGATGGTATGCTTAAAATAACATAGCAATCTACTATACTATCCTATGAAGACAAAGTCCACTTGCTGAGGCCCTGAAAATCCAACGTTATCCTCGACCAGAAGCAAGTAGTCAAAAAAATCCCAACAAAAAACATTATGATGGTGTTGAAATCTCGCTTGGGCATCGACTATAGCTAGGAGGCACAGCTAGACAACACTCTAACCATAACTTTATAAAGACGTAGAATTTAACAACCTTTAGACCTAATAAACACCTACTAAGAATTAAATATGAGAACATAGAAACTAGATGTTGAAACATACAAATCAAGCATATAGCCTGACCATGAAAAAGTAACGAGATTTTATTTGACAGCCTGCATGATGGATAGGAAAAAATATAAGCATGGGCAATGAACCCATATGGCGATCCTAATCTTCAGAAAAAAAACCCTTCCTCCTCAACCATGAACAGGAACAAAAGAGCATGTATGGCCCCTGATTTAGACATAGAAAATACAGTTAACACCTTAGCAGTAGAAAGGCGTAGCGGACCTAACTTTGTTCAGTGAGAAACGTATAGAAAGATATATTAGCATCGACCGTGATCACATATGACGATCCTAATCTTCGAAAGATAAAACTCTTCTGCCCAAACCATGAACAAGCATAAAAGGGCATACAAGGCCCATCAATTGGGCATATAGGGAATACAGTTACACCTTAGTAATAGAAAGGCGTAAAGGAACTGAACATTTTTCAGTGACCATGAACAGAATATGCAGATGGTATGTTCAGAATAACATAACAATATAACAATATATTGGACTATCTTATGAAAAAGACAAAATCCACCTGATGAGGCCGTGAAAACCTAACGTTATCCATGACCAGTAGCAAGAAACCAAAAGTCCAAGAAAAAGCGTTTTGATGTGTTGAAATATAACTTGCATATGACCATAATAAAACAGACACAGCTTGACAAGGCTCGAACCACAACTAATTAGGGATGCAAAATATAACAAACTAAAACCTAATACGCACCCGAATTTGAACAGAAAGATAACACAGAAACTAGATATCGTAGCAAACACATCTAGCATATGGCCTGACGCTGAACAAGGAGATTGTATATAACAGCCGCCACCACCGTTAGGAAAGGGAAGGTTGATTCGCATGGGAAATGAACCATACGATTATACTGATCTTTGAAAAAACTTTGACCTAGACCATGAACAAGCATAAAAACACAACTATGCTGCTTAAATAGTATATGAAAACATGAAACTTACTTGGCTTCCTTCTTAGATCAGAGTTGCAGCCCGCCCTCCGAGGTAGGAAAACACCTGTGCCTCCAGACTCTCTGCCTGAGCCATTGGTGCCAAGAAAAACTGCTCGCATACCAGTCCCACCAGCTTGTTTCACAGGAGGCCATGGTGGAGAACTGTACTCGGACCTTATCGAACGATTACCCATAGCAGATTTGTTCCCTGGTCTGGTTTGCAAGTGCTGAACTTGCATGGGTTTTGCCTGCCTTCCCCATGCAGTGACATGGTTCTGCTTGGGTTGTCTATACTGTTAAAAATACAATAAATACAAGGCAAAACCCAGTAGTTAGAAATAATACCCGCATGCAAATCCAGCTCTGGGATCTAATTCTTAGCATAACAAAATCATGAACGCAAAGAGGCTAATGTAAGCATACTTGGTGGGCAAGTAATTTTGTATCTTCTTCCCTTGTTTTGTCACTCCAACTTCTCTGGAGCATTTGGAAACTATTTACTCTGTCCTTAGAGGAGAGCCCAGAGAAACTACAGCTCTTTCCCTGGAAGTCTTTATTCAGAAGAGCTGGAGACTGTGACGCAGAGAAGTTTTGCCTTTTAACATGCCCTTGAAACCCTTGAGCATGCATCTGAGGTGTGGATATTGGATTAGCTCCATCCATCTCTAGCCTGACAACTTCACCGGCTGCTGCATAGAGCAAATCCCATGCATCAGTGTTCTCTGTCAAGGGCGTTGTTGGAGGGGATGAGACCTGTGAAGGGCCCTTGGAGCTTCCCGTAGACCAACTGCCAGCTGCAGATAAGGTAGACTGTGGAGACCTTGCCATAGTATTTGACTGCATATCAAACATAACAAAAAGAATTAGATATTATGTCTATGCTATAGGCTTCAATGAACAGGCATATAAAAGAGTTGGGCATATTGTAGATATGGAGTACTCAAGCAATGAACAGGACTTCTATACAATACCTTGCTTGCACCATCGTTTGCAAACATCTTCTGCTCGGACGCCCACTGGGAGGACTGATTCCTATCACTGTTTTCATCATCATCAAGCATGGCATGAGCAATCTGGTTTGCTAAACCAGCCATGTAGTCATCTTCCTCGTCACTCTCTGTTTCAGTTGATCCTCCAACTGATTCTACAGGGGAGTTATAGGATGAATCCGGTGGAAGCCCAAAAGAGCACCACTCATAGGGAAACTCACTGGGTATTTGGGGTTCACTGCTTCTATGCATGACTCTTTCCTTAGGCGGAAGTTCTTCACTTAGGAAATCAGAGGGCAGCCAGAGTTCTCCATCATCCAAGTTCTGAGGACACTGGAAATCCATTTCTATACCTCCCTTGAATGCCTAGACCGGTGGCTTAAAAAAAATAACTGTACCAGGCAGATTATTAAACACTCTTCCTCCCGCCCACTTGATTGCATCTATCACAGCAAGGTTTGAACTTTAAGGCTCACAGACAACATGGGAAGCAGAGGGTCACTGCAGAAGTATCAGTTCACCTTAGTGGGTAGGGCAATAGATTTGCTCAGTTGGTGGGCAAAGGCAATAGATTTGCTCAGTGATACTTGCTGAGAAGTGAAGTAAAGATTGTGGATCTAAGGACCATAATTATAATAATATGAAAAGGATAACAGAGCACTTCTCTCCCAAAACTGGCTATAACCCAATACGGATCAGGCCTACAGAAGCAAAGATATCATTTATAATAGGCTGTGATGGGGGCCAGGCAGGAGATAAATTGATTAAAGCATTAGGCGCTTGGGAGCCATGTTATTAGTACAAAGAAAAAGTTATTTAATAGGAAAAAGAAATTATCCTCGGAAGGAATGTCCTGTGCAGGTGATGGGGGGCAGCTTTTATGGGCAGGAGAAGAACGAGGGCTTCTTCCTAAATTCCACTTCTACTGTAACTTTCACTCTCACTGGCAAATCTTTATCACTTCCCGCTGCCTGAGGGAAAAGGTTGAACATGGACAAAGCCTAGTCAGTCTGATATTTCCAAGTGGTGGGTTCAGATGATTGTCTCCTCTGCTCCCTAACTGCCAGATGTATCCTCCATACTTCATACTAACTTTCACACTTCCCCCCACTACTACAGAAGGAATCTCTATGACCACATAACACTTACCTTCACACCCACTCTTAAATTCAAAATTCAGATAGCCCACATGGCTAACCATCACTGACTCCACTAACCCATTAAGAGTTATCTCCATATTTACAGTAAAAAACAACAGAAAGATCCATCCCCGTCGGACAACTTCATAAAGATACCAGATTTAACCGAGGCATTCCCCGCCAAAACAACAGAAACCCTGACTCCATCCTCTAACCCCAAACTGTCCTCCCCAACATAGTTACCTTTGCCACTAATTAGCATTTTTTGTGCCAATGTATCCCTGATATACCAAATCTGGTAGTTGTCCACGTCAGAAACACTGCCAACGTGACGAAATCCTACAACCCATCTCACCAGCCAAATCACCCATTCAATTTAGCATAAAAAAAAACCTCTACTTACATAGGTTCTACCCACCAGCATGTATATCCAAAGTCTTCATTTTATCCCTCCAATCAAAATAATAATTGGAGCAACCGCCTATTTGGCCTATGGGATGACCGTGATACACTGAGGGAGCTCCTCTATTCATTGCCCACGTTACGCCAGCCAATCACGTACTTGGGAGCATCCACACTCAGGGCAGTGATTGGCCACGTGGAAAAATAGTTACCAAATAACAGAATCTTCCAGTTTGCCCTAGTGTAACTTTTGCCATCCTAACAGCTACTAAATTGAACATGAGTTAAGTCCCCAAATTTGGAGGGCCTTCGCAATCCGTTATCCCACATGCTTAAATAACGACAAAAATTTCCATGCCATAAAAACACAAAAATCGCCACAGCGCACCTCCAAATCTAGCATGCTCAGCAGCGGGATTCCTAATCATTATCCCATGGTGCTAATTCTTCCCAATCCCTCATCCAAATTCATGTCCAAGACCACACAAATCCCATCCCATCCCATCCCGTCACCTCCAAAGTTGGTGGCCTTTGAGTCCCGCCACATTTGGCCAAAGCCGTCCAAATCTAAAGCTCTCCAAATTATCTGTTAAAATCTCCGGAACGCCACTTTTGGCGAACTGCAAAGCGGAAATATCCCGCTTCCAGAGAAGCCCTCAACCAGGGAGGGGTCCCACCCTTCAACAAGGGGCGGGATATTTCTTTCTCATTTTTAGTTTTTCAAAAATGAACGATTTGATTTAGACGGCGACGTGCGGAAAACGGGGTAATCTACGCGCGCCGGCAAATGACGGCGCACCAAATCAAATCACCGGACGTCAAAATGATGACAATTCATTTATTTATATTTCATATCAAATCCGCGAGACGGTGAAAGTGACCAGGAGAGCCAGTGACGGACATGAGTTTCCCGGTTTCCAAAAGCAAAATTTGATTGAATAAAAAATATTATTTTGAAAGCTGAAAAGGTACGACGGTGAACGGCTGCTGTCTCCCGACTGGCAAGCCGGACGGCTTGCAGGCAGTTATATAATTACTATGTTCTTTTAATTTTTTTACCAAAAATATATCTATTTTTTTAACAAAAATATATTTTTTATATTTTTTTAATGAACGGAAATTTATGAAACTGAGAGCATTGCCATGTCCAAGGTTCGTCAGATATGCAGAGGGGCTGAAAGAAATTTTCGTGAGTTCAATGACAAGAGAATCCATAATTGATTTTTGGAAAGGTTGAGATATTTTAAATGGGAAGATTTCAAGGGAAAGTAGGATTCTAATTGATTTTTGGAAAGGTTGAGATATTTTAAAGGGGAAGATTTCAAGGGAAAGTAGGATTCTAATTGAATTTTGGAAGGATTATGGGAAGATGTTAAGGGAAAGTAGGATTGGTGAAAGTGAGGTGTTGTTAGCATTTATATTAATGTTATTTTTTTAAAGGATTATTTTTAGGTTTTGGTTAGTTGTTCTATTAAATGGTTTTTTTTTTGTTGGAATTTAGTATGTTGAAAAAATTTCGAGCATTAGGATTTCGGGCAAATATTCTCGAAAAAATCATCTATATTGAAAAAAAAATCCTTGAAATAATTCAGTATGTTGAAAAACTCTCAGGAACTAGGATTTAGAACAAATATCCTCGGAAAAAATCATCATTTCATAAAAATTTTAACTTACGATTTATTTTTATAAATATATATTTATTTATTTTTTGATTAATTCAAATTATCTTTTTAAATGTTAAGTTGGATCAAGATCATCCATCATTAATATCTATATCCCACTCATTTTTAAAAATGAATGCTTAATATCTATATCCCACTCATTTTTAAAAATGGATGCTTAAAGATCAAAGTATAAAGAAAGCTTTCAATACATTCCCTTTTTGAAACATTGCCAAAGTAGCTCCTTAGTGAAACATATACTCCCAAGCATGCCATTTGTGGAGGTCACGAGTTTCTTATAAGCTCTTTAAAGCACCTTAAAAAGATGTGTTTGTATGGATGTTTTAAGATAGTTGTGGGAGCACTTAAAAATAAGAGTTAAAGTTATAGTATCAAGAGCACGTGAACATATTCTGGATCTAGTTCACCCTTCCATTTTTCTGAAAGTTGAAACCATTGGTTGAGTTTCATTTCCATAAAAAAATTCCAACATCTTAAGATAGCATTGTGAGCACCTAGAAGTAAGGATTTGGCATATAGTGCATGGATGTCATAATCTGAACTTACATATTATAAACCCAAGTCCACCTCCATGTTATTAACTTACTCATTTAAATTAGTAAGATTATGGTCTAGTAGTGAGTGAATGTGAATCTTCTGCAATTAACTCATATTCAATTCTTAGCACATTCATACATAAGCTTTAATTAAAATTCTCTTAAATTACACATATCAAAGTTTTTTATCCCATTCATATTAAGAAATGAGTGGCTTTTGTCAAAAATATAAAGGATGTACTTTGATCCTGAGTGGAATAACCAGGATGATTGTTCGTTCATAAGTGATTAGTGTGATCTTCTTAAAACTTTATGAGAATATGAATACCTAGCAAATATAGAGCTATGCTTAAGCCCTAAGTTTTTTGAACTCAAAATCAAAATCTTGTTATTGATGGCGTGAGGCCTAGATTAGGCAGATAGATATACTTAATCTAGCCCTAAAGTAGTAGTGAAAATAACATTGGTCGTACATTATATTCATGGAAGGTGTATAATCTTGTGTACAGGCTAGGCTATAACACCATTGTGTGAGGTTGATGTCAACCACATTAGCATTATAGTACTTGTACATAGTGGCATACCATCTTACCAGGCATAGTCATACCCTAACACATTAATTTCATCTTGCTTCAGGTCCATATAAATTATATTTATCCATGTCTGTATGGATTAGGTCTATTTATTTCTCTTGGACTTGCTTTGTCAAAAAAAGTGTTGATTGTAATGGTCTTTGCCTTTGTCTTTTAGCTTAAATGGGTTGGATTTGTTAAAGGTAATGACAAATAACTTTTTGTGGATATATTTTTTAGTCAATACAAGAAAGTTGCACTATTCAATAATGGGATAGTACAATGAGGAAGATACATCCCATGCGCTAAAACACTATCATGTGATCAAGCAGTGACAATAAAGGGTGTTTATTCCATTAAAATAAACTAGGTATTACACTTATTCCTTTCCTTGTCACATTAAATGGCCTACTTACATAGTGACATTAACAATGAAAGGAGAACATATAAATAGATGTACTTGAACCTAGTTAAGAGAAATAACAACACTCCTTCACCAACCAATCAAATTAGTGTTGACTAAATATTTAGAATTATCAAACTATCATTTACATTTCGAGTGAAATGAATACAATTCTAAGAAGCCTTTAAAATAAAAATGTTGAAAAACATTAGACATTGCATGTAATAAAAATCATCAACTTTAATTATTATTATTTTCTTAAATTAATATAGATGTAAATGATCTAATTATTTTTTTTTGTTTGATGTATTATGAGATTTGCGATAGTCTTTATATCACTTCTCTCTTTTACATTTCCTAGCTTTTCTTAATAATAAGTTTTAATATATAATTTTTTTATAAAATAACACACCAAATTATATTATTAAAAGAATGTTTACACTATAATAACAAATAATAATGGTTGGGTCAATGGCAACATATCGCTTCTCTCTTCATCTTTCTCTAGCTTTTTTTAATAATAAATCTTAATATTTATTTTTTTACAAAACAACACATCAAATTATATAATTAAATAGAACATGAACATTAAAATAACAAATAACAATGGTTGGGTCAATGAACTTTTTGAAGATGGAGGGTTTAATATGCAATGAGTGACCCTGTCTACTATAGACGAGAAACAAGACACGATGATGACCAATCAAACCACGAATTTGACTTAACTATTGAGTAACTGTGATAGGCATGGGAATAACTGGTTCAAAAGTCCATTTCTAGATCAGAGTGATCTAAACCATATAATAACTTCATTCCCACATTAAGCATTCTATGTGTGAATAATCTACAAAGTTTAGTTTTTGTAATCAAAGTTATGTGTTCATTCCTTACCATGAAAGGGGCACTTATGACTTCAGTTGATGCACCACAGCTAAATCAAACACTTCCTTGTTTTGGCAAAGATCCAAGATTCAAATTCCAACCCTTCAAATAGTGAATTTCTTCTTCTTTTTTAATAAAATCTTAACTTTGAAACATGCATCCATTGAATAACAAATTCTTAACAAACTTTACATTTACACATAATATTTTCATAACCCAGTAACTTAAAGTGTCAATCTACTCACTTTCCTACTTTTCATATCAATTTAAATACTGAAATTTTATTTTTATCTCTCCCTTCCCAAATCCAAAATCCATTGACCAAATTTGACTATTTATTAAATTAAATTAAAATTCCTTGTGGGCCATGTTCGCCCGTTATATGAATGAGGAAATAGCAAATGTAATGGCGCTACTTATATTACAATTTTCCCTTTTGTCTTTTTTTACCTTTATCTTTTTGCTATGGAGGTTGCTTTATAGTAGTGATTCTAAGTACATAGGTTGACAACCCAACAAAGTAACCTGATAATGATGTAAAAATTGTGTGGAATACAAAGGCTTTTTTAATGATTTTTTCAGAATTTGTCCTTTTTAAATTATTATAATATTCAATAACCTAAAAATATTATAATATTCAATCATTCTAATATATGTATTATAATATTCAATACCCTAATATATAATGATGGAAAGTACAATCAATCTCACTCCATGATCTGGTATTGTTTTAATTGAAACCACAGGTGGGATCCAAATGTTGACTTAATGCTTAGGGTTATTATTAAGTGTTTTATATTAATCGAAATCATAAGTGGGATCCCAAGGTTGGTTTAATGATAGGTATTATTAAGGCTGCTACCATGGTGGCAATAAATTAGTTACATTAAAGCCTCAAATAAGAGGGAAAAAACAAATAGCATATCCATGTCCTTTTCTAAAACAGAAACTCATAATGATGCATAAAACTTTATAAATTTGATGTGCTATTACATTAGATTTTTGCTTGTATTAAAATTAAAGTGGACAGGTTCCCTTAACTAACAATGAGACTAAGGTCTTTGGTGAAATATCTACGTCACTAATAATGATTTTAACCAATTAAAGCGATTAGCAACTCCTGAATGTCATGTCACAACAAAGCAAAGAGTCAGCATCTTTTTTTCACTTTTCCCTAGCAATAGAGAAATTGGCCATAGAAACCTTTGAGTATTCTTCAAGCTTAGATTTTTCTTTGAAGGATATCTATGAATCTATATTACATAATTGCATCCAACTTTGAGCGAAGGGTCCTAAGTCAAAGTGTGTTATCCACACATTATCATTGCCATGTTCCTCTGGCCATAATGTAATCAGAATATTAAACATATATATTCTACAACCCTTGTTTAACAAGATATAGTTGGGCCACAAGTTTGAGTAGGTTGCAAAAGAAAAAAAATTATCATACAATATGTTTAACATGTTAAAGGAAGCTCGTTAAGTCAATGAAAGAGGAGTATTGTTATTGTTTCTATCATATATAAGTGCTTTCCTCACTTTTTATGTATGGGTTGATGGGCTTTCACAAAACAAGTATTTAAAAGTGGTTATAAATATTAAATCGGATTAGAAGATTATATATTATAATTGTAACATGACATCTCACCTCTTGATAAGTAATGTTTAACAATCAAAATATTAAATATAGTGTTGACAATTTCCTAAATTTGTGTAACATAAAATAAAATTGATATTAAAATTTAAATAGAAAAGTATTTAACGAACAAAAATATTAAAATGTAGAATTAATTAAATATTGATATTTATATGTAATGAAAATTAGTTAAAAGGGATAAATTAGTTAAAGGGATTTGAGGAGAATGACATTAAAGAAGAGAAAGGGAATGTTTAAAACGACTCCAAAAAAAAGTAATTGTATCAACATATCGAGACTTAGTTTAAAAAAAGGTTGGAGAAAAATAAGAAGAGAAAAGAGACAAAATTGAGCTCAACTAAAGGTTTATGAGGGAAGATGGGAAAGTGGTTTATTTCAAGATTTGAGGTTAAGGAAAAGTAAATAATACATCTCAGTATTCTAAGAAAAAATTGAGCTTTGAATTATAGAAGAGATAAGACAACAAATACTCATCTAAAAATCGATGGAATGCATGGTCTCTTCCTATCTTCTTTTTTTAGGTTACAAAGCCCGAGGAAAATTCTTGAGTACTTCCCCTCATTTCAATGATGGTACCCATGGTAAACCCTCTAGAATCTTCAGGGCACAAGGTTGATCAATAATAGAGCTCGAAGCCACTACAATAATATACTCATTATGAGCTCAACATGTCACTTGTGGGAATTGAACCTGGGTGGGGAGGATAACATTCATTCCTCCCAACCACCTGAGCTAAACCTAATTGACATGGTCTCTTCCTATTTATCTCAATAATATGGTAATAAGACAACTACTCTTAGATAAATCTATATTGGGGAATGTAACAACTTTCTCCAAAATTGAGTTAGATCTCTTGAATTAGAATCATACTAGGATAGGGTGAACTCCTAGGGAAGTCTTGGTTATTGGGTGCACGTCCCAAAGGCGATGATTGACACTATAAGATTCATTTCTCTAGTTTCACTTTCACTTCTTCACCCCTATAAGCATTGTGATGCAATGAGGTTAAGTGGAATATTCAAGCTCATAAAAAATGTCATTAAGAAATGATGCTCATGAGAGATGGGTCATTCGGCTTGAGTTTTAAATTCTCTACATAGTTAATCTCAAAAAATGATATTTTATGTGGGCATGCAGAAATGCCCACGTGCTTAAATGAAGGGTAGGGAGTTATGAATGAATGGTTAAGAATACAATACTAGTAAGGTTTTTCAAATGAGGTAGCAAGATAGCAGGCTTGACCATGGGAAAAACTTGCTATGTCAGTTAAAGTGAGGTATTTTTATTGTCCCCACTAGGATTTAATTCCCTCAAATGACATGTTTGTCCTTCATGGGTCGATATGCCTTTACAATGGGACCATTGTTTAATGAAGCCACGATGAATGTTAAATCGGGCTAAAGGGTCATACATTATAATTACAAATGACATATTGCCTCTTGGTAGGTGATGGACGCTCAATGATCAAATGAAACATCTTTCCAATATTTCTAAATTTGTCTTACATAAAATAAAACAAATATTGAAATAGAAGTAGAAAACTAGTGAAAAATAATAATGTATGTAGAATTAAATAAAATAGTAATTTTCATGTAATGGAAATTAGTTAAAAGGAGTTGAGGAAACATTTTAAAAAAGAGAAAGCGATTGTCTAAAGAAATTCCAAAAAAAGTAAAGTACATCAAGAATGCAAATGAAAAAAGAAGAGACATGATTGAGCTCAACTATGAGCTTATGAGGAAAGATTGGAAAAGTGGCATGTCTTAACATTTGAGGTTAAGAAAAAGGAAATAATATATGGGAGTGAATTTTTTGTCCGAGAAAAACCCGAGCATTGAACTATAAAAGAGATACCACGTCAATTACTCCTCTACAAGTAGATATATTTCATGCATCTCTTCTTACCTATCTCAATAATACAATAATGACACTGTAATGAGCCTTGGATAAAGTTGGATTTAGGGTATGTAACAACTTTTTCAAAACTTAGTAAGCTCTCTTGAACCAGAGTTATACTAGGATGGGGTGACCTTCTTAGGGGTTATTATTATCAAGTGCAATTCCCAAAGGTAACAATTGACACTATGTGATTCATTTCGCTAGTTTCAATCTCATGTCTTCACTCTTGTGAGCATCCCCTGATGCAATAAGTGCTAAGTGGAATATTCAAGTTCATAAAAAAATGACATTAATGAATGATTTTGATGAGGATGGGTCATAGTGAATGACTTGAGTATAAAATACTCCACATAATTAATCTCAAAAAATGGCATTTCACAATGTTGGAATGTGGAAACCCTCCACATGCTTAAATATAGATAAGAGAGTTATGAATGGATGCTTGATAAAACACAATACTTGCTAAGGTTTTGCAAATGAGATAGCAAGCTAGTGGGCTTGACCATGGAAAAAACTCCATGGTTAAATGTGCTTGAGTCAAAGTTGTACTAGGATGGGTGATCTTCCTTGGAAGTATTGGTTATCAAGTGCAAGTGTTGGAGGTGATGATTGACACTATGTGATTCTTTTTGCTAGCTTCAATCCTATTGAAAAGTTAATATTGTAACAAAAAGAATATCTTTTCAACCACAAATCTGATATAAATTTCAAGCATGAGCAAAGTTCCACTATGATCCAAGTTCCATGCACGGTGGAACAATTCCCCTAGAACTTTGCCCACTTTTTAATAGTCCTGGATTGTCAAAAATTCAATCAAAATTTTAAATCAATGAGAAATCTGACTTCTTGTATTATCAAATTCTAGTAATTGGACAAAAGTTTACTAGAAGATTAGACAAGTCTAATTTGACTTCTTCAGCCTGAAGGAATAAATGCTAAGTAGACCATTCAAACTCATAAAATTGGTCATTCATAAATAACATTCATAACAAACAAGGTAATAAATTAATTGAGTATCAAATACTACTTATATTATATAAAATATAGATCAAAATTAATAAGTTGAATATTAAATACTTGATACAATTAATTCCAAAAAATAATGTTAATTTTTTTTTATAATATGGTAATACGAGTAAGATGTGATATCAATTTTATAAGCAAAATAATATTTTTTTCCAAAGAAAAAATTGTCATTTATATTCAAAGATTGAATGAAAATTACATTTTTCATGTGTAAAGTGCACTTACAAATATAATAGTACATATTTGATGGACATTTCATTTATGTCTCAATCCTATCCCCTTTCACTTTCTTCCTTTTAATCTCATGCCACTTCTGTGGAGAAGGTTCCATAATGACTTTAAACTATATATTTTGAATTTGGATTTCCCAAATGGAAATGAAGTACCGTTTCCTTATCAGAATTAGAGTTCTCAAATTCATGAAATCATTTCATTCCTTCCAGTGGTGCTTCATTTACCACTACCTCCCTTAAGGGGGAAGGCTCAATTATCTTGTTTTCTTCTCTATCTTCTAAGGGAATATTTGCTTCCTTAATCATCACTTCTGAATAAGCATTATTATCCTTCTCACATCTTGATGTTTGTTAATTTTTTGCAAGTTTATCATTTGCATCATCTAAAAATGGTTGCTTATAATATTGCTAGTGTTTTAGTTTAGATTTCTATCCTTTACTCTTTTTTGAATGAGCTCACGCTTATGAACAATAATCTTGAAGATGTATTGTTTGTTGGTAGATCTAACATGAAAAGTTGTATTCTCATAATCAAGAACCTTTAAGCCCATCTAAAATTTTACTTTTGTAAGATAATCTAGTTGTCTAGTAAACCCTTATTAATCAGTCTATCAATACCAACAAAAAAGATTTAGATGACCATGTTATCCTCCAATCCATTTGTAAATATTATTATTATAATCAAGTCAGTAGTATCATATTTTATCGAATATGTAAAAATAAAGTATTAACTATGCCATACTTAGATCATAATAAATAACTAGCATAACCTTGAAGTGGGGGGAAGGAAAAGCCAAAGTGAGCTCAAGTTGTTATGTTGTTTGAACATTTGGGGATTTTTTTGTGTGTTTAGATGGAACATGAATATTTACTAGGGGTTTGGATGTGGTTGTTAACCACTAGATTGGACATGTTGAAATCATGCAAACAAACCATATCTCTGAGGTATGGTAACTATACATAATATCATTAAAATTTGATATGCTAAAACAATGTTTTCTTAGTCGCTATATATGCTAAATCATCCTACCTGAAGTTTATATTTGCAAACCACATTTACAAGTATTTAAAAAGCCATTGTAAAACCCACAATATTCATTATAATTAAAAAGTTAAAACCTAAATCATTCCACTTGTTACAGTTTGATATAGTACAAAAATAGGCTTTGAAACATGAAATCATCCAAATAAAACGATGTTGTCTAACTGTTCCACGAAATGGTTTTTTTTTACGGGATCCGGTGACATAAATCTGCACGAAATCACTATTTTTTGTTGTTTAAAATCCATTTCCAAATCGTAGAAATGGATTCAGCATGCTAAAAAATCCTTGGGACACTTGGATTATACAGAACTAATCACTCAAATCTACAAATATAACAAATTCTTGTTGGATTTCGGGCAAATGTCCCCAGAAAAAATCGTCAGAGAAGAGTCATTTCGTAGAACATTTAGACTACAACAAATAAAATCCCTAAAAACATGAAATCATCCAATTTAAATTACTTAAATAGTAATAAGTACCTCATTTGCATATTGTGCATTCCTCGTACATGTTAAGTAAAAAAATCTTCTTTCACTTAAATAGTAATAAGTATCTCATTTGTATCTTGTGCATTCCTCATACATGTTAAGTAAAAATTCTTCTTTCACTTTTTCCAGTCAAGAAAATTTCACTTATATTAGTCAATATAAAAATTACAATGTTGTTTCTTCTCATCTTTATAAGGTTGATAAAGCTAGTTAGATGGTCATTGACCAAACCCGATATCACAGTTTTGACTATTGATCAACCAAAATGCAGCTATAATCAGAGATTGCCCCTGATTGCAGGGATCCATTTACAGATCAAAATTGTACTCTTATAGCAAGAGAAAAACATTGCCTCCATCCTACAGATAGACTCTACCTTGATCATGGATTAATGGTCAAAATACATTAATGAGATGTGTGGTACCAGGTGCATTGACTGCCCACCTAATATAGACGATCTGACCAATATACTCGCTGTCCAAGAGCGCTCTTTTTGAAAGATCATCTGATGTTTTATTAAAATCCCTGTAGGAGTGTGTGAAGGGTAAATTGTTAAAATGGATGTGTAGCCTCATTATACGATCCTTCCAACCTTCCAGCGCCAGGCTATGGAGCCTGCCTCTGCTATTACACCAATCTATCATCAGTTTGGAGTCCCTAGTGATTTGGATCGACTGGATATTGTGAATTTTTGCTAGTAAGAGGGTTGTCCACACTCCAATCAGCTCCGCCATGTTATTTATGCCTGCACCCAGGTTAAAAGTCCACTTGATAAATGAATCATATTCAATTTGAATGACACCACCATCCCCACTGATTTGTCTATTACTAGCAGCCGCACCATCGAACCAACCCACGATCCCCTGTAGCTTCGAAGGTGCTCTTATCTTTACTGTAGTTTTTTCCCCCTGTATAACCTTACTTGCATTATAACTCAGCAACGACTTTTTTGCCACCACCAGCGGGAGAGTGGAACCATCATTGAAGAGGAGATTGTTACGTTCAATCCATAAACACCAGCAAACAACTGTTGGTAGGGTAATAAGGGAGTGATGTTGTTTTTCCAAAGCTGTGAGACATTCGTCAATCGAAAGGCCCTCCCATTTCAACGAAATTTTTAAGGTCTCTTCTATATGAGTCCAAACCTGCTGAGTGAACGGGCAGGTAACAAAAATATGATAGACGGACTCCTGATTGCAACGACACAAAACACAAATACTTGGCCCTTCCCATCCGCGAGCCACCAGAGCGTCCCAAGTGAGAATTTTCCTTTTTAAAAGCAGCCAAAAAAAACATTTCAGTTTCAATTCCAGTTGCCACTTCCATAGTTTTAAAATCCATACACCATTGGTTGGATCCCACAAACTCTCGGACATAGCTCTGTACAGATTTTTAACCGTAGGGAAGCCTGAATCGTCTCCCCTGGACCATCTGATCTCGTCCTCCAAAGGACCTAGAAGAATACTAGCTCCCACGAGTGCTCTTTTATGCCTATCCCATTCGAGTGCTTAGTCACCGATTAGGCCCAACTGATAAGAGTCTTTCCAATATGACACAGGAGGCGAAATAGAAGATGTGTTCCTTGCTTGATAAAGGAAGGTTAAACCACTACTCTTTATAGCATTCATTAAAGGTACCAACAGATAGGAAAATTTGCCTAGGCCCATAATTTGATCCCTGCCCACCTGTATCGAGCAACCATTACCTGTCTTCTAGCAAAGCCAATGGTCTAGTAAAGGCTTCGATTTTAATAAATTCCTCTAGATAGGTGAGGAATCAACCTGAGAGTTTGTTTCCAATTTGAACCAGAGTGAAACAGAGACGAATGGTAAGTATTTTTCTTTTATGACCTTTTGCCAAATCCCCTCAGTGGAGAGCCCACGCCATAATGATTTTTCCGCCAGAGCTTTGCTAAAGAGTTCCAAATTCTTTATCCCCCACCCTCCAGCTTTTTTTGGCCTTGTTAGGCTATCCTAATTACAAAGGTGAATGTGTTTCTTTTCCTTTCCCCCTGACCAAAGAAATGTATAGATTAACTGTCTAAGTCTTTTAAGAATTGAAGATGGGATAGCATCCATTGACATCCAAAAAACCGGTTGCCTGACCAACACTGCTTTAATCAATACTAAGCGGCCACCCATAGTGAGCCAACTATTACACCAATGATCTAGTCTCTTTTCAAAGTTTTTAATGAACCAGCCCCAATCCATGGCTTTGTAACAGTTCGATTTAAGAAAATAACCCAAATACTTGAGGCCGGAATCAATAGGTTCGAAAACATATGGAAATAGATCTTTGAAGGGAAACAAATCCGCCTCCTCCATGCCAGCCGTATGGAAAGTAGATTTACCTTCATTAATCTGTAACCCCGTAGCTTTTTGAAAAACTTTCAATATATCAGCAATCATGGTCCACTCAGCTAGACAGGCCTTCAACACAATCAACACATCGTCCACGAATAGGAGGTGTAGGATCTTCGTGCATTGCATCTTGTGCATTGCTCATACATATTAAGTAAATATTATTCCTAACGATGGACCATAGTAGTCTAGTCCCAAACGTTGAGTCAAAAATGAATGTGATAATTTTGAAAATGCCCTCAAACAAAAAATCTTTCAAGCATGGATATATAGAATGCATAGAACAATCCACAAGATTTGTTCTCATTAGCTTGTCTATACTTAGATCCAACACATTAAACTCCAATAATCTCCAGTTTCCTTGGGGGTGGGCTTTAGCTCAAATGCATCTTAAACAACATAAGGTTGTAGATTGACAACCGCTATGCTAAAATATCATTCAAAGTTGAGTTGTAAGAAGAGTATGGATGGTGTGTTTCCTTATGGCTGAACTTTCTTTGTCTACATAGTCTTATGGGATAGAATGGGGACTGGAACCCAAGTGGTTGAATTCCATGTTGTTTATACAATTCCAGGTCGAGTGCTTGATGATGCAAATCATGTTGCTAAGGGGGCTACTAGTGGGCACTTCCAAGGGAGATAAATAGACTTTGGAAATCATTCACAAGTAAGAGTACCATATCCACATTCATATGCCAACTAAACCATATTGACATCTGGAAGCATTAAGAAGCTTTGAAAAGCCATGGAAAATAAGTTCTGGAAAGCTATAAATGCAATTGGGTTGAAGAAGATGGTAGTGCAACAATCCTTGGTTAGTGGATTCCCACTTTACCTTTCTAGAATACGAAATTCATCTCATCCCAATGAGTACCATCTTATTTCAACATTAAATTTTCGGTTAATCTTTTATGTGGAAATGAAGGATTCATTTCACTGATTTCAAGGTTTATATGTATGCTAACTTAAATTTATAGAGTTGTTTAAAAGATCGAGGTACTAGTCTATTGCCTTTGATTTTTGCATAATTTGAGGACATTATTCTGGTATTGTACATTTTAATCTTCCAATAATTCAAAAGCTATTCCGTCTAATTCCAGATTTAATGCTCAAACAACTATGAAATTTTCGATCCAACTTAAAATATTTGCACTGACAGAGACATTTAATCAAGAGAGAGGGAAAGTACCTTGGAATGAAACAACACGTATATGTCTCCTTCCAATGAAAGATATGGTTAACGAGGTCCCCTCCTTCGTCATGTGTATCTAGTCAAAATTCGGTCATGCCTGGATTTACTAACTATTCACAAGAACCTTGCATATAACTCATAAGTATTCTAGCTAGAAAGTGAGTTGATTATATCGAGTGTGGGTCGATTTGATAGGAGATCGCCCCTATTTTGAGTATGGAGCTTTTAAATTAGATAACAAAAATTTGCATATGGAAGTCCCATGATCCATATGTGTTGGGTGCATCCAATGCCATTATCGTTTCAATTATAGCTTTTTATCTTAAATGTCATTGAGATATTCTGACTACATGTAAACCACTCACATGAATGTCAAAAGTGGCATTCATTGGTTGCAAACATGTCTACTCCCTTACATTATGCTACAACCAATATAAATGTATAGATTGAGCATGCTATAAAGGTTGTTGGGTTTCTTGGTTTTGAGGCATCTAAAAGATATGCAAACTAGCTCTTGTGACGATGAAAAATCATACAAGGATGTTGGATGACATGCCTAACAATAACCTTAACAAGTTATTGACAAACTATTTTTGGCGAGTTCTTTCTATATAAAAGTCATTGTTACTTATATATTTTTCTTGTTAGATTAAAATATATTTATTTGTGGAAATAAATCATATAAAAAAAGATGTCAACTCGTTGGTTGGAAAAATCATTATAACATTGTACTCGAAGTAGCTTGGGGATTTGTTTACCCTCAATTCCAACGAGTTAACATTCTTAGCATTCACGAATGAATGTTTCTTCTATTTTTATGTCCAACTTTTTTTTCCAATAGAAAATTTGCTCAATTATATTAGAAATATAATTTGTTTACATCTTACAAATCCATATCTAGGATCTATCCAAAGAGTACTCTGACCAAAAAGTTCAAAAAAGTACTAGAAACACAACCCTATAATACGAAACAATGATCATAACAAAGAGATCACCCGTATCTTCGACAAAAAGACAAAAAGACAAATAGTTGAAGCAGATATGCTAAAACTGGCACTGAAATACAAGATATAAGCCCCAAAATCAGAAGACTAGTGAAGGCTAAGATGTCTTATGGGTCCTTTAGTGCCATTGGTCCAGAGATAATAAGTAATTCTGCCTTTTGGTTCTCTTAGTCCCTATTTTGAAAGAAGATCTGCTTCCATATTAAAATTTATGAAAATATGTTCAAAACTGATGGAATGAAAAAGTTTGATTAAGTCCTTGATTCTGGATTTCCAGCCCTTGATTGCATAAGCCTGGAGCCTTCCTCTGTTGGGCAGCCAATCAATTACAACTTTAGAGTCACCCAAAACTTGAAGACGATGTAAAGACAAATGATCTGCCAACATGAGAGTAGCCCAAACACCCATAAGCTCTGCTCTTGTGTTTGTGCCTCCTCCACAGTTATAAACCCATCTTATGACCGATAAATCTGGAGTTTTTAAGACTCCTCCTGCTTCGCAAGTTGTGCCATCAAGTTGTGCCGCCCCATCGAACCATGCTATAGTTGTATTACTGAGCTACAGGATCAGAATGTCTCTTGGGAGTCTATCTTTAAGAAGAGCTAAGACTTTATTTTGAAGTGCCAAAGTCTTACAAATCACTGCATGGAGAGATGGAGTAGTTTCCTCAAAAACAACTTTGTTCTGACCTAACCAAATAAATCAACATATGTGTGCAGCTATCGAAGGAGGGATTGTCTTATCCTCAAACCAAGTCTTAAAGCAATCAAACAAAGTGTTACCTTTCTAGCTATTTTTAAAACCCTGACCAATAATCACTCTCTCCCAAACCGACTTGGTAAAGGGACATTGCAGAAAAAGATGATTAATGTTTTATGAATCATGTTTACAAAGGTAGCATCCACTTGGACCTTCCCATCCTCTTGATTGAAGAGTATCCCAGGTGAGAACTTTTCCTTCTGTTGCCAGCCATATAAACAATTTGATTTTTAGTTGAATATTCCACTTCCAGATAGACTACCTCCATCCACCAATTTTTAACAAGTTCTTGGTTGAGATTAAGGCCCAAAAAATATCTTTTACTGTGAGATATCCAGAGTTATCTCCACCAATCCACATCAAATCATCTTCTAAATTCTGTAAGTAGGCTCCAGAATAAAAAAGAGCCCGTCTGAATTGGTCCCATTCTGTGGCTATGTCACCAAAAAATCCCAACTCACTATTGCTAAACCAATAAGAGGATGAGAGTTGACGGTCGGTATGCCTCCTTTCCTGAGCAAGAGTGAAAATATTATGAATTCTTAGTGCTGACAGAAGATTAATAGAGAGAATTTGTTTTTCTCCCATCCCTAAAATCCTATCTTTACCAAGAGCGATGAGTTGACCCAAGCCCGGATTCCAACTTAACCAATGTGTGATTAAGTGAACAGATTTCAATAGACCACTCCAGATTCTTGAGGTCGCCTTTTGATGGAAAGTTGGGGATTTGAACCAATTTTTAACAGTCGTGTGAGGGAGATACTTATCCTTAATAACTCTATGCCATATTCCATCACGCGTTAAAACTCTCCAGAGTGAGTTCGTGGCCATGGCTTTATTAAATTCATAGATATTTCGAAGACCCAAACCACCAAATTTATTTGGTAAAGTAAGTTGTTCCCATTTGCATAGATGGAAGTGATTAGGTACACTGTTTCCTTTCCATAGAAAATTTAACATCATTTTTCTCATATTATTTAAGACATAGAATGGAATAGCCACTAGTGACATCCAGTAAACAGGATGGCTTTCTAAAACAAACTTTAATAATGTGAAGCGTCCTCCCATAGACAACCATCTATAACACCAATTATCAATATTTTTTTCCATTTTTTTTAACAACCAGCTCCAGTCTTCGACTTGCTGCGGCCCAGTCTTGAGAAAATATCCAAGATATTTGAAACCCGATGCTAGATTAGAGAAAGTATAAGGAAATAGGGATTTGAAAGGATATAAATCCTGCTCCGACGAGCCTTCTTTGTGGAAAGTGGTCTTTGTTCCATTTACCTGTAAGCCTGATGCAAAGCAGAAGGATTTTACAATCTTATCAATCTCCCACCATTCCTGCATAGTGGCTTTTGTCATAATAATCACACCATCAACAAATAAAATATGGAGAATATTTATGGTTCTTGAAACTTTTATACCAGTCAACTTCCCTTCTCGTTGACTTTCCTTTAATAACAGGCTTAGTCCTTCCATAATCAGAATAAAAAGAAAGGGGGATAATGGACACCCTTGCCTTAATCCTCTTCCACTTTTAAATAAAGCATTGGCCTCTTCATTTATTAAAACTGCAAAGGATGTGGAAACAACACAACTCATAATCCAATTATTCATCCTTAAACCCAGACCAATTTGTAAGAGAATCATCCTTAATAGGTCCCAATTTATGCAATCATAGGGCTTTTGTAGGTCCAGTTTTAAGACTAATGATTTTAATTTCGTTTTTTTAATGTTGTGGAGACACTCATTACTGTTCCAATGGCATCTTGGATCTGTCTACCTTGCAAAAATCCCAACTGCTCCTCAAAAAGTGATCTAGACAGAATCGACTTAATCTGATTTGTTATAATCTTATAAATGATTTTATACCAGAGGTTGCAAAGTGAGATGAATCTGTAATCCCCAAAGGTAAGAGGCTTGTTCACTTTGGGGATTAAGGAAAGGAAGTTGGAATTTAAGCTTCCCAAAATAATGCCTTTTAATCTCGATTCTTCTACCATATCTAGGAGATCCCCCCCAACTAGATCAAAGAACCGAATAAAAAACTCAACAGTCTAGACATCCAACCCTGGACTCTTATCAACTTTGAAATTGGCTAAAACTTCTCTTAGTTCCCCCAAGTTTATCGGAATAAACAAGGCTTCAGCTTCAGCTTCTGTTACCAGACTAGAGAATAGACCTGCCACTTTTTCTTGATCACTTGTAGAAGGAGAAACTTGCTCTTTGAAAAAAAAATTAAAGTGTTTTAGTCCCTCTTCTTTTAATTTTTCCTGACCATTGTGCAATTGCCCCGCTTCATCAATGCTCTCCCAAACAAACTTGCGATTCCTCCTGAAATTCGCAAAATTATGGAAAATTTTGTGTTTTGGTCACCACTGTGAATCCAGATTGCCCGACTGCGTTGACGCCAGAGTTCTTCTGATCCAGATTTAGGAGTGGAACGAACTGATTAGCAGACTAAATACAATAAACACAAAGATAGGAAGAATAACACAAATATCCATTGAACAATATCTTCTATTAAATAATGAAATAGGCTGAAACTGTAAAACTGCAGAACTGAAACTTGCTCGAATGGTGGTAGTTATCTCTGAGAAGAGATGTGGCTGCTATGTTTATCCGTCTGAGAAGAATGGATTACAATGAGGCTCCATAGTCCCTTTTCATATTACTCATGAATGTCAAAACCCTATACATCCGAAAACCTAACCCTAGAAGGTGAAATGCCAAAATTCATGTGGGCCCTATGGGTAAGTTGGTGTAATTTGGTACCTCAACTTCCTAGGGTCATAACTTTTGCATGCGACCTTCGTTTTAGGCGCGTGATAGCCCGTTGGAAAGGTCTTTCAGAGAGCTACACATTCTGCCATTAGAATCTAACTCTATCTACATTCTGATTGTGGCGAGCCAAAAAACCAATGTTTAGGGCCCCAAAACAGCCCTGAAAGTACAACAAGATGTGTTGACATGAAAACATACAAAATAAGCCAGTTGGATTAGGCGAGAGTCCACCCGTATCCACCTAGAGAATGTGTGAGGCTTCAGACAACCCCAGAAGTGTAGAACTCACAATTATAAAGCAGTACAGAAAGACGTGCTGAACAAAAATGGACATGAGGAGCCAGTTGGAATAGGTGGGTGGCCACCAATATCCACCTTGATCAATAATCCCCCCTTAGGAAGAAATGGTCTCCATTGCGTTGAGTTCCCCCATCAGGTGAGGAAACTTCTGCTAGATTTGGCCCTAGGTGAGCCACTTGCCTTGGTGTAGGAGTTTCCCTGCCTTGACAACCCGATAAAGCTGGATCCGCTACTGGCGAGTGCCCTTGACCTGTGTGTCCACAATTTGATCGGTGGATGCTTGTTCTATGCAGTCAAGGTTGAGCTTTGTTAGCATCAGTTGTTCGACGATCTTAGAGGTGTCCAATAACAGTGGAAAATATGGTCGAAGGAGGTACACATTGAACACTGGATGTAGACCAAGGAAGGGTGGAGTGTTGAGCTCAAAAGCATTGCTACCCACAACCTTGGTGATAGTGTAAGGCCCATAACGAAGTGGGCGAAGCTTCCAATGGGGCCCGGTGAGACTCTCCTTATGCAAATGTAACTAGACTTTGTCGCCAACCTGAAACTGGTGTGGTATCCTATGTTGATCATGGCATTGCTTGTACTTAGCATTAGATTTCTGCAAAATCTCATGGACCTGTTGGCGGATGTGTTGAATCCTCTCAATGAATCAGGTGGCTTTGTTGATCGTAGACTAATAAGGGGAATATTTTTTCTGTGCGGTGGCAAGAGGAAGTGAAACATCAATGGTTCCCAAGGGTTGGAATACCAGACCCACCTGAAATGGGCTATGGCCGATGGAGCTATGGATGGCCCCATTGTAGCTATGTTGGATATTTGGAAGACTCTCATCCCTGTTGGTTGTGGAGCCTGATTATCTTCCTGATTCAGAGGTCCTTGCTTTCAGTCGCGTTTATACCCCATGAAGTATTTACACCCCAGAAGTATGTACACTCTTCCACGTGGGGGAGTGCAGAGGGGGGGTACCTCCTCTATGGGGTCTAGGGGCAAGCGAGCCCCCGAAGGAAAAATTGCCTTGTAAATGTATATTGTAATTTCATTGTAAATCTGGACCGTTCATTATAAGGTCGCAGATCTAATGGTAGAGATTATGTTAGGGTTTTTTTCCCTAGAAGGCAACCCTCTTTTATGAGGGAAATGTAT
>SNQJ01S0109188.1:0-29268 GCA_010110895.2 Picea sitchensis
GCAGCTTGGAGCAGGAGCGGCTGGAGCATCGGAACCATTGCTGCAACAAATCAGGCCAGGTATGTAAACTGGCTGCGCGTATTTAAAAACTGTAGATTAATGGTTATTGTGCAATGACGGATTCATGGTTATAGTGTAATCGGTTTATAAACTGTAGCTTGATGGTTAATGGCTTGACTATGAAACCCTTGCGGCTGCTTCTCACTGTGTAATAAAGTATTTACCACTATCCTCCTTTTAGTTTTCGCTGGTGTTCTTTCAAACCTTTTGTTAAGGAACAAGTTGCTTTTAAAAAAAAGGGGATATTTATATATTCGCTGGGTGTATGGTGAAATTGGTCTATCAGAGCGTAGGCTTGTTTTAGTCTTCGCGGGTGTTGTTTCAAACCTTTTGTTAAGGAACAGGTTGCTTTAAAAAAAAAAAAAAGGATATTTATATATTCGCTGGGTGTATTGTGAAATCGGTCTATCAGAGCGTAGGCTTGTTTTAGTCTCCGCTGGTGTTGTTTCAAACCTTTGGTTAAGGAACATGTTGCTTAAAAAGATATATTCGCTGGGCGTATTTCTCTTTGCGAAATTTCAATGGCAGGCTTCCCCATACATTTCGATTGTCAAATGGTACAAGGAGTTGCCACCACGCCAGATGGCACAATCGACCTTGTGGAAGGGCAATCTTACCCTGTGTTGCCTCCTTTATGCTCGGGGCGTTTTTCTTTTGCTGTGGGAGTTGACAACTACTGTGAACAGTTTCTTTTAGCAAAAATTTTACTGTCATACGATCTATTATGAGCCATTGCTCAAGATTTAATTTATTGTGGCTTGTCTGCTTCACTTTAATGAGGTGTTATTATACACAGCGTGAGCCTGTAGCGATTGATAAATCAATCAATTCTGAAACCTATCATTTAAGAGAAGGGAGTTCAATGACTGTTGGGTGGCTGGAACGGCCGTTTCCACTAGCCTGTAGCGATTTGATAAATCCATAAATTCTAAAACCTAGCATTTGAGAGAAGGGAGTTCATTGACTGTTTCGGTGGCTGGAACGGCCGTTTTCGCTAATTGAAATGCTTGGAGATGCTAAACGCTAGACCTGTCTGTCTTCTCCTTTACGTCTAGGGGTTACAACAGTCCATTCCCGGATCATGATGTACATGTATGAATATTCCTGGTTTGTATATAGGGAAAACGCCTAGTCCTTGGCTCGACGAGGTCTTATTAAGATCTTTTCCTTTTCTGTTGCACATCGGTGAGAGTGACTCTCTTTTGAACTCTAAGGATCACTTGAAACACGCCTGAAATCGGATTCCTTGGCAAGTGACTCTTAATCCTTTAGCTCGGCGAGAGGCAAGAACCTGAAGTTGTTACACGTATATAATATGCTTGGGATGATAAGTAGGGGTTTAATTAGTAGAGAATAGAGTGAGTAGGGTTTTGCAGCGTCCTTGTTATTTCTGAATATCTGACTAACGGCCTGTAACCCATCCCTGAAAATACCTTACAGTGTCCTTGCGCAAAGTATTTGGATTTAGGGTTAGCAGATACGCTTGATGCCTCTTTACCAGTTTGTATTCTTGGGATGCTCGCCTTCTAGATTTGTAGGGTTGCCGTGATTTTCGCTGGCGCGCGCACCGCCAGATCCTCGCTGCCAGGTTTCAATTAATGGTATAGGGGCTGGGTCACTGATGGACACGTTAGGTTTGCCTTGGAATGGTAAGTCAAGCCATGTTTAATGTAGTAACCGGATTACGAGGCTACCAAGCAGAACTTCCTTTTTCACGTTCTCGTACCTTTAGGTATTTAGTTTTTATTTAACCATGTTATTTTAGCCAATTTCCTAGTAAGGTTACCTTAGTTCTTTACGTAAGGATAGCTGGTTGATTTATTAAAGTCATTTAGTCTTTTGTCTAGTATTGTTACCTTAGTAGCACATATTAAGAATATTTTAGTTTTATTAATAGTGACACTTTAGTTCTATTTGGTAATGCTCATAGTCTCAGCTCTGTAGAATTTGACACCTCCTTCCTTTATATAATGTGGGTATGGTAGCTAGTGATACCTTACAACTTTGGATTAATATGATATTTGGTTCCCTTTATTAAGTACAAGGTTAATGTTTATTTTTGGTATAATTTAATGGACTATTAATGCTGATTTTAAGATTTGATGTTAAGTAAATAGAATTTGCAATATCATTCTGATATTAACTCAGAAAAGGTTAACCCTAGTTGAATTTACAATGTTGTTGGTGACTCTAAATCTAACCTATTCATTTTTAGTAAATGGAATGTGAAATATTGGTTGTTAACTGCAATATTGTATTAATTGGAAATGCTGTCACGGTTGAATTACAGTGGTAGGGAATGATCGTGATAGTATCATATAATTCAGAATGTTATTATTATTGGAAGAGTTCGCGCCAATGCAGTATAGTTTTAGATTGCAGTAGTGAAAATTTTATTAAGTAAATGTTAAGGTTAGTAGAATTGCGACACGATAATTAATGGTGTACTTGCAATAGTGACATTACTAATGGAATGCTAACAATCGATGAATGATGTTTAGTTAAGCGGTACATTTATTATGCCAAGTGGAAACATTAATAATGTTTATGGGCCAGGCCAGCGGTGCTATCATTGTTACATTTATTAGGAGGTGGAAATATTGAAGTTCCGTATTGCAAACGTTGGTACTTAGTTACATTAGGTATTGTTGACCGTTGACCATTACTAAAGTTAATGCATAACAATATTACAGCGTTAGTTATTAGCATGTGTTAATAATAGACCATTTTAGAAATAATGTGTCTTACTTGGACGTTCGCAGTGGGTTTAAATCTAAGGATAATGCAGTTTAATTGAAGGTTGATGGCGTGTTTGGTGCATTGATGGGGGTTGTGAATTTGACTTCAGAATGCGGTAGAAAACAGGTAGGAAGGTGGGATTGTAGGAGAATGCAACCATGAGGGGGTTTTACCTTTAGGGTGTGGATGTCATTACTCTTTATGGCCATTATTAGAATAATGCAATGCATCGTGCTTACTGTTGTCCCTGGTCCAGTAAGTACTTGGCGGTTTGTAACATTATTAGAATACCGTGTCCCGGGCGGGATATAGCCTCTTCTTGCAGCAAGTATGTATGTCTGTGTGTAATCGGGTGGAATCGGTGGAAATATCAGTAGTCTCGGGCTGTTTTAAAGGCACAGTTCCACTCTGCATTTAATCTAGGCCTGTCAGTGATCTCGGGCTGTTTAAAGGCACAGGGAGTTCCACTACTGCGAAACTCTACTGACAGGATCCCTTCATTTTGGCAGTACTGTACACTTTAACCGTATCTCGCCTACCATAACCTTTGGTTACTTGCCTCTGTTCCGAGCGTTGGCACATATTTGTCGCTATGATATGTTGGGTAGTCTTGATTGTGTTCGTCTTACTTACATCATGTTGGTTCGAGTGACGACGTAGAGTCGAGGGGGCTGTCTCTTCCACACACGCGCACACACAAAAAAAAATTCACCAGTTGACTGGTAGATGTCCTTAGCCAGGAGGGATATTACATATGGTGCTCGAGCCGGTTCGACCGACTTGGGTTTCGCTGCGGCTTTCGTTGACATGGGTTGGTTTCATTATGCTGTTTCGAGGTGATTGTGTGCGTACAGGTAACCATGGTTAGAGGGGAACTTGGCGGTGGCAGGCGACGGGGTGCTAGGGAAGGAGACGAGACGCCTGCTTGCTTATCCGCAGGGGTCCTATGCGGCGGGGGAGGGTGAGCAGGTGCTTTCCGGACAGGAACATATCAGTTGGTGATGTTGTTTGGGATGATAGAGATCCTTTCAGCGCATGTCGAGGCTCTGATCAGCCGTTTGGACATAGATGAGGCTAGGGCGTCGACACTCTTGAGGGTCCACAACACGCCCCAGCCCGTACCATCATCATTCACTGAGATATCGAGAGGGATAAGTTCTCAAAAACACGAGTGTCGCAGACGTCTCAGTCGTCCGGGTATGGTTGGAGAATATGGCGTGTGTCGCCGCTTAGCGATTATACCTCAGCGTGAAGGTCCGCTATGGCGGTCTCTTTCAAAGCCCGAAAGGGGAGCGGCGCGCTCTTCTATGGTGCGGAAAGCGCTCCTGCCTTAACTAGTTTTATGGCTGTGGAAGGCGTGTCATGGGGTATTCGAAGGCGGTTCCGAGAGGGTACCTTTCTGACGAATTCATTGAGCGTCCTCTGGCTCAGCGAAAGAGTTCAACTTGCCTTCCTGACGGAGATTACGTCGCAGTACGAAGGCACAGCATGGAGCTGCTCGGTATGCTCCGCACCTTAACACCGAAGCTCAAAGGTCCAATAGGTTTGCGGTAACCTCGCGTGCCAGGTTAGGATCACCCGATGCGCCAAACTGCCCGCGGCCAGCGGTCAAAGGCCCTCTGGCGAGGAGGGCCTCGGCAGGGGTGAATGGACGGCCGAGGCCCGCGAGGCAAAGTTCGCCGGGGAGCGCCGACGTGGTGCCGATAGGGCCTACGATGCGGTTCATCGTGCTCTTCGGGAGGATCCCGTTGGCTACCACCTAGGCGACCGTCTAACAACCTTCGGACACCTTACCTGAGGGACCACAGCGCCAGCAGCGGCGTCGCGCAGCAGCGACGGTTGGAGTATGTTCAGCAGAACAGACCAGGACTTCACGCCGGTGGCCAGTCCTCTTCTACGTCAGGTACCAGGACTACGGGCGAAGAGGGGTGTTAATGGACATGGGGACCTTTTACCAGCAGGCTATCCTGTAGGGAGGGCCAGGCATCCGCGGATCAGCGGACCCGCTACTGCAATGGGAGATATGGGCAGGCCATCGGATACATCTGTGATGAGAATAACACAGCCAGAACAGAACACCGGTTAGTACTGAGGGCGAAAGCCGGTACTATAAACTGGCCGACCCTTAATTGTTTGGTAGACCCTGGAGCTGCAGGAGTTTCATTTCTGATTGCGAAGCTAAAAGGATTAAGGTAAAGGCAGTCAGACAAGATGATTTTAGCTTCATGGAGATTTCTTCGGGAGACAAACAGAAGGTAGGAGGTTCACGGTAGCAGCCCTTAACACAGGAGAGTTCATCGCGAGTCAAGCTTGGCGTCCCGATCTGCGGATCTACTTTATAGCGTCATTGATGATTATGGATTGGTTTGGAAGCATGGCGATTCTCAACTGTAAAGACAAGAAACGGTTGATTTGATGTGAAGGACAGAGCGATGATTGTAGAGGGAACCAGGGAACACGGTTGCGTCTCTTCCTTATAGTTCACCGAAGAGTATGGCACAGGAGGTGCAAAACTTTATACCGATCCTGTATTCGCCAGCGAAAAGGAGTAGCAGAAGGTCTGGAAGACCTTCCGGTGAAGGTTCTGCAGGCGATATTTCGGAGGATTGCACAGGATGCCACGGAGGAACTAGGTTTACCATATGGGCACAAACCGGGAGGCTGAGCGATAGCAAAAGAATGCCACCTTATCGGATGGTCGACTGGAGTTACCAGAGTTAGAAATACGGCTGAGGTTGTTGGACCTAGGACTGATAATTCGATCCCTAGTGTGTCACCGTGAAGTGCACCAGTTATTTTCATTCGAAAAGAAGGACGGATCGTGGAGCATGGCGTAAAAGCCCGAACAAGAACTCGATCAAAAATCGAATATCCATACCTGTCTGTCGAATTGAATATTGATTTCAAATGAAGGTGCGACGGTATTCAAGATCGATTCTGCGATTACAATGTCACCAATTAAGATGAAGAGGAGGATGACATCCCTAAGACTGCCTTTAAGACGAGATTTGGACATTCTGAGTTTACTATTTTTTACTTCGGACTAATAAGCGGGTATTCAGAGTTTGATGAGCGGAATTTTCCACGGGCCACTTTGGATAGGTATGATCCAAATTGTTTCATTATATTTGATCTACTCTCAGGACGGCCGGAGAATAGCCGAACACTAGCTTGGTACTACAATGTTAGAACTTTTAAATTAGCGGAAATTGTCAATCTCTTTCTACAATCAAATTCACTACTTAGAATTGCGTCATCTCGGCGAAGGTATACGCCGTGGATCCAGCCAAGGTTAGGCTATTATGGAATGGCTGCACCGACGAATGTCACGTTTATAGTTTTATGGGATTAGCAGGATGCTATATGAGATTTATAAAAGTTTTTTCGAACGCAAATCCGATCTGCGGAATTCTGAAGAAAAAAAGAAGTTTGTTTGGGTCGAGAAATCGCGGAAACCTTTGGAAATTAAAAGAGTTATTAACAGCATTGCCGATACTAAGGTCCCTGACATGGGCCTTAGACTTCTTGGTATACACTGGCGCATCCAAGGAAGTCTAAACAGAGTCTTGATACAAAACCGGATGAGTGATTTGCATACATTCGAAGCTGAAGGCATAGAGAACTAGCGCCTGATTTTGGAGTTATGTATCGTGTATATACCTTGAGTTTGGGGCTTTCTGTGGACGAAGATTGGTGGGATCGTGTGGTTCTAACACATTTTCGCCAGCGACCTGAGCGCGACAGCGTTGAGTCGAGAATGAGTAAGCGAATCGATTTTCAGGATTCGTGCCGCAAAGAGCGATTGAACCGAGTGGATCGCGTTGGGTGAGGAGGCCGCATCTTGCGACATTTACCTCTTCAGACAAATCTACGTGAAGATTCTACTTGCCCACAGCGTGGCGATGGCCCCGAATTTTAGAAGTCAAGTTTCATCGGACAAAACCATGATGAACACCTCAGAGTTTATTCACTTATTAAGCGGCCGGTTTATTGAGGTTCCAGAGATTGGTTCGTTTACCCTAACGACGGAGTTGGATGTTAATTCTGAGCGAGCTCGCCATTAATTTACATAGCTCACCGGGAATTCGAAGATGAGTGAACCACCGGCCATTATTCTTTGAAGGAATGAAGGCCGACATAGTAAAATTTGTGTCTAGATGTCACCGGTATGTCGATGGTAAAAGGCGAACATGAGCACTGACGGGTTTATTTCAACCACATGCCATTCCTGAATTGAAATGGGAAGTTATTTGATGGATTTCATCGTTGGATTACCGCTGTGGCAAGACGCAACTCGAATTTTATAGTAGTAGGCTTTGCCCGTATACTTTACTGCGTCGTATTATCGAACCTGACATAGGGAGGTTTCATGCTTGAATTGTAGGGCTACATGGGTATTCAAAAGATTATATCCTATCGGGGATCGGTGTTTACTGGGCGATTTTGGAACCCGAGTTTCCAAAGAGGCCTTGGGAACTCAACTTAACTTTAGCACTGCTTATCACCTTGAGACAGATGGGAAGACTGAAATAACAAACCAGATCTTGGAATTTATGTTGTGCATGTACATGATGGGACCAACAAAAGCGTTGGGAGGAGTGCAAAAACTCTAGTAGAGTTACTTTAACGGTTACAAAAGCACCATTAAGATGGCGCCTTTTGAGTTTCTTTACGCGCGACCATGTCAGACGCCCTTGGAGTTCGGTAGAAGCGAGGATATTAGGGTCCTGGTGGGACTAGAAGTGGTCCAAGAGATGGAAGAGAAAGTGCAAACAATAAGACAAAGGGATTAAAGAAGCATAAGATCAACAGAAGAGTTATGCCAGTACACAGAGTCGACCCGTGGATTCTACGAGGTTGGCGTTGAAGTCTTCGCTAGCGAGTTAAACCGAATAAAGGGTTCCCGATCAAGTTTGGAAGGGAGCTAAACTCTCTCCCTAGGTTTGTGGGACTGCCGAGGATTGTATCGGAGAAAAAGAGGTGCGTGGCCTATCACGACTAATAACCTACCGTTCTTTGTACGATGCTTTCATGTATCTGTCTTGGGGTATATTAGTGATCCACCACATGTGATTGACCTGAGTTCTTTGCAGGTATGTCCAGTTGAGAGGAAGGCGGCTCATGCGATGGAGTCATATTAAGATCTAATTCCGAAGCTGATTCTGACGTAGAACAGTAGATCAGGTCAAGTTCTAGTTGGACAGTTATAGTCCACACTGGCGACCTAGGACATGGGGTAGTAATATCAACGGTTTCCATTTTCTTTGATGGCCTGGGCACCATGATCTGATGACACTTTATTTTGCATGTATCTTGAAACTTAGGACGAAGTTTAGAGATTATCGCCCGGCATCCTCACCAAAGCCCCACTAAAGAACACTTATTATTTGAGGGACTGCTGCGCCAAGTGATCTGGACCCTTTCTGATGTTAGACCTATGATATTCGATTATGACGTGATTGACAGATAACATGATGTGTCCCCTGCTACGGTAGCGACGAGGGTGCTAATGACTCGGTTAGTTCCGGTACTAGGAGGTTTTTGACCTTGGGATGCCGAGGCATCGGTAGAACCCTGGACTTTCCGGTGATCCCGAGGGAACTTTGGAGTTTGATATATTTTATGCTGATATTTTGATTTGGTGCGATGGAATTCCCATTGACGGCATTTCGACGCGTTAATGGTGATTTTAAGGGCTGGCGATGCCTTTGCCCCGGCTGACTCACATATGGGTAAGGGCCACACTAACAGAGAGAGGGTTGAGAGAGGGGCAGACAACAGCACGCACGCACAGCACTCCCGCCGGTAAACTATTTATGGGTTAACGATTACCTAGTTGGGGGGGATCCACGATGCCAATGAATGACTGCGGCAGTCGCTACGATGATTCCCTAAAGGCGCGGCGGACGCGTAGCGGAAACCCATAGTCTCTACAAAAACTCACCTGGTGGAGTTTGACTCGAAGTTGCAGAGATCACACAATCGGATTCCCGGTCGGCGGTGGCAGCTGCCAGACGTGGGGCATCCTGAAGACACGTCACTTCCTTAATTCGAGGCGGTACTTGCTCTTGGAGCACGTGAATTGCATCTACAAGGAGCATGCTTTCGCGAAATTCCGGCGGGCAACTTAACCAACGCGGTACGTGAAATAGAAGGGGCTTGGTAGCGGTATGGTTGATTGTATTTTAGCCCTAAGTCTTATTTGCGAAACAGCAGAATACCCTGAGCCACAGTGTAGCCGCCTGGCTCAGAATTGGCCTCAGCCTGGACTTTCTACAAGCCGGAGTTCAGGTTTGGCCTTAACTATTGAGAAAATTCAAAAACAAACTAAAAAAAAGGAGGAGAAACAAATGAAAAAACTCAGAACATCACTCTAACATTGCTTGTCTGCTTTATTAAAACTGTATATAGGACCATTTCTGGTGACCATCTCCCTTGTCCATCTAGCTCACTTCCACCACATGTATCCCTCCACGTAAATCCTGGCCACTGTAAAACACTTACTTTCCCCTATGCTGTTTCGCCATTGCCTAAATCTCTCTCTTTAATCACTGAAAATCTGAGGATACATTAATGATAATTAAATAATGAATACACATACTTTCTAATAGAAAAATAAAAACATAAAATATATGTATGTTTATATTATAAACCAATTATAACCAAATGAAGTTTAAACATGTGAGTTATAAAGAAATTGTAAAAGAAATGGTGTATTATAAAACAAATTTAAAAAAAAAAAATGAGGAATCATGCCTTTAGAATTTGTGAAAAAAAAGAAGAAAAAAATGAAATTATATGATTTAAACTAAAAAGAAATTTAAGAAAGTCAAAAAAAAAAGAGTAAAGGGGAAAAACCTAGAGTAAAGGGATTTATGGGTTGGGGGATTAAAGAGGGAGAGAGGGAGGAAGAGGGAGGGATTTTTTTTGATATGGCATTGCTATGCTGAGAAAGGAGACTGGCTGATTTTCTAGTAGGAGTTGGAAGCCTCAGCACATTTTGAGTGGTAGATCAGCCCTCGGAGGCGAGCTGAGGAGCTAAGTGACTCTCTCTGGTTGTGTCAGCCCCTTTGCACATCAGGGAGCTGAGGGGAAGAAAGAGAGTACCTAAGCTTGGCTGGGAGGTGCAGGTGAGCCTCGTTGAGGAGTCCAGTAAACAGAGGCTTGAGGAGCAGCTTAGGCGAGGGCCCAGTAGACATGAACCATTGCTGCAACAAATCAGGCAGAGCCATATAAGCTGGCTGCTGTGTTCTAAAACTGTAGATTAATGGTTGGCCTGTGCAATGGCAGGTTGGTTGCAGTGTTGTCCAGGGTTCTGACTGTGCTAGCTTGATGGTTAATGACAGCTATGAAACCCTTAAATTTTGCTTTCTCCTTGTGTAATAAAAGTATTTACCACTGTCCTCTATCTTTCGTTTTTAGCTGGTGTTCTTTCAAACCTTTGTTAAGGAACAGGTTGCTTTTAAAAAAGATATTTATATATTTGTTGGGTGTATTGTGAAATTGGTCCATTAGAGTGTAGGCTTGTTTTAGTTTTTGCTGGTGTTGTTTCAAATCCTTTGTTAAGGAACATGTTGCTTTTAAAAAAAGATGTTATATTCGCTGGGTGTATTGTGAAATCGGTCTATCAGAGCGTAGGCTTGTTTTAGTCTTCGCTGGTGTTGTTTCAAACCTTTGGTTAAGGAACAAGGTTACTTAAAAGATATATTCAAGTGCTTCTCTTCTTGAGGGAAATTTCAATGGCAGGCTTCCACATAAATTTTCGATTGTAAAATGGTACGAAAGAGTTTTCACAACGCCAGATGGCACAATCGAGCTTGTGGAAGGGCAATCTTACCCTGTGTTGCCTCCTTTATGCTCAGGGCGTTTTTCTTTTGCTGTGGGAGTTGAAAGCTACTGTGAACAGTTTCTTTTAGCAAAAATTTTACTGTCATACGATCTATTATGAGCCATTGCTCAAGATTTAATTTATTGTGGCTTGTCTGCTTCACTTTAATGAGGCGTTATTATACATAGCGTGAGCCTGTAGCGATTGATAAATCAATCAATTCTGAAACCTAGCATTTAAGACAAGGGAGTTCAATGATTGTTGGGTGGCTGGAATGGCCGATTCCACTAGATTTGATAAATCAATCAATTCTGAAACATAGCATTTAAGAGAAGGGAGTTCATTGATTGTTTTGGTGGCTGGAACGGCCGTTTTCACTAATTAAAATGCTTGGAGATGCTAAACGCCAGACACGTCTGACTTCTCCTTTACGTCTAGGGGTTACAACAGTCCATTCCCGGATCATGATGCACAGGTATGAATTTCCTATGGTTCGTATATATGGAAAACGCCTAGTCTTTTGGCTCGGCGAGGTCTTATTATGATCTTTTCCTTTTCTGTTGCACATCGGTGAGAGTGACTCTCTTTTGAACTCTAAGGATCACTTGAAACACGCCTGAAATCAGATTCCTTGGCAAGTGACTCTTAATATTTTAGCTCGGCGAGAGGCAAGAACATGAAGTTGTTACACGTATATATATGCTTGGGATGATAAGTAGGGGTTTAATTAGTATATAATAGAGTGAGTAGGGTTTTGCAGCGTCCTTGTTATTTCTGAATATCTGACTAACGACCACCTTATTATCCTAATGCCTTACCAGTGTCCTTGCGCAAAAATGTCGGTTAGGGTTAGCAGTTTTTTCTCGATGCCTCTTTACCAGTTTGTATTCTTGGGATGCTCGCCTTCTAAGTTGTAGGGTTGCCGTGATTCTGGCTGGCGCGCACACCGCCAGATCCTCGCTGCCAGGTTTCAATTGATGGTATAAGAGCTGGGTCGTTGATGGACACGTTAGGGTTGCCTTGGAATGATAAGTCAAGCCATGTTTATTGTAGTAACCGGATTACGAGGCTACCAAGCGGAACTGCTTTTTCCGTTTTCATACTTTTAGGTTTTAGTTTTATTTAACCATGTTATTTTAGACAATTGCCTAGTAAGGTTACCTTAGTTCTTTACGTAAGGATAGCTAGTTGATTTATTAAAGTCATTTAGTCTTTTGTCTAGTATTGTTACCTTAATGCCTTACCTAGTAAGAATATTTAGTTTTATTAATAATGACACTTTAGTTTCTATTTGGTAATATGATCTCAGCTCTGTAAAGGTAACGCCTCCTTCCCACTTTTCCTTTATATAATGTGAGGTATGGTATAGTAATGCAATTTAGCTTTAGTTAATATGATATTTGGTTCCTTTATTAGTAGGTTAATGTTTGTACTTTAATTGCATTACATAATTTAATGTGGACGTATTTTGTTGATTGGAATTTGATGTTAAGTAAATATTAAATTGCAATATCATTACGATGTGCTCGAAAGGTTAACCCTAGTTGAATTACAATGTTGGGTGATGGTCTAAATACAGCCTGTTCATATTACTAATGGAATGTAAATGTTAGTTGTTAACTGCAATATTAATAATGTTAGTGAAATCTTATGCGGTTGAATTGCAATGATAGGAATAGTCAATACAATAGTATCACTATAATTCGAATGTTATTATTGGAAGGATGGCATGATAAGTATAGTTTAGATGCATTAGTAATGTTAATAGTAAATGTGTTGGTAGAATTGCATTGATAATTAATGGTGTACTTGCAATAGTGACATTACTAATGGAATGCTAACAATTGATGAATGATGTTTGGATTATGATGCATTTGTGCTTGAAACCCCAAGTGAAACATTAATGTTAATGAATAGGTATCATGATTATACTATGTTGTTGGAGCTATTGGGAGGTATGGAAAATAGGATTTAAAATGTGCAGCGTTGGTACTTGGTTACATTGCAGGGAAATGTTGTCAAATTACTTTAAAGTTAATGCGTACTACAACATATAATGGTGAATTATTAGCATGTGTTAATAATAAGGCCATTTTGAAATGTCAATAAATGCTTACTTGGGCGTTCATGATGGAGTTTAAATCACAAGGATAACCTTCGTTTAAATTGAAGTGTTGATGACGTGTTTGATTGCATTGATGGGGGTTGGGTGACTAGAATGTCTGGTAGAAAACGGGTAGGAAAGGCAAGTTAATGAGGAGTCTACAGCAACAGGGGTTTACCTTTAGGGTGTGGATGTCATTGCTCTTTATGGCCATTATTAGAATAATGCAATGCGTTGTGCTTATTTTTGTCCCTGGTCTTGTAGTACTTGGCGGTTTTGTATTGTGTAGTCTACCACCGTGTCGGGCGGGATATAGCCTCTTCTTGCAGCTTAGTATGTATGTCTGTGTGTAATCCCGTGGGAGGAATCGATTGCCGTATCAAGAGTCCAGGCTGTTTAAAGGCACCGTTCCACTACTACGACTAATATGAGCATTATCAGTGAATACCGGGCTGTTTAAAGGCACAGTTCCACTACTGCGACTCTACTGACGGATTCACTTCATTTTATGACAGTACAAATTACCTAACCTTAGTGTCTGTCTCACCACGCCTATAGCCTTTAGTTGCACCTTGCCTCCTGTTGTTGCTTCCATGTTGTCAATATGATATGTCGGGTCGTCTTGAATGTATTCGTATTACTTGTGTCCTGTTGGTTTGAGTGGTGACGTAGAGTCAGGGGTTGTTTCTTCTACGCGCACACACCTTTAAAAAAATTCACCAGTTATTTAGGTAGATGTCCTTAGCCGGAGGGCTATTACGGTGTTTGGCATTTTAAATCGCGAAATCCCGAACCCGAAACCCCCAAGTGATGGGCCCATAGTCTTTCAGTATTTTGTGATTCGGCAAACAACGTGGTCTTTGTTTTTTATGTTTGGCATTTGTAATCGCCGAAATTGATTGACCTCTGTTTTTTTCATGAAACTGTAGGAACATAGTAGGAATTATTTATTACAGGAACAACTCTAATATGGTAATGAATGGACTGGTAGAAAAAGTTGGAGGATCTTCATGCACGGGATAGAGGTAGAATAAAAATAACAGTTTGTATTACAAGTCACTGTGTACAGAACTGAAAATAAGTACAAAATTATTGTATATGAAAGTATTAAATAATTAAAGTATTAGATTTTGGTGATTTTTTCTAAAGAGTTTTGCTTGCCATGGGGTCATACACCTTGGTATTCGAAATTTCATAATTAGACAATTGTTTAATGGAATAAACCATAGAGAACAAGATGGGATCCTTCGAGTTAACTATGCGTGATGTGTAAGCTACTAGTGTGTAAGAATGAGGCCCAAGTTAGGTAGATATACTTACTTGTTTATAATTTATGTAAGTAAATATGCATGACTGTAGCACGTAACTAAGCTTTTCAATTATTAAACGAGAATCAAGATGAGACTATACCTATGACAGTGAATTTCTCTATATATATTTAGAAGCTATAGGTATCATACATAACTATAGGTGGAAATAAGTACAAATGTTAATGGAGAGTTAAAGCAAATTCCCTACAATAGAGATGATAATATCACCTATCTGCTTTGCATAGCAGATAGTCAAATTACCTACTATTCTAGCAGTCATGAAGATCCAACCTTGCAATTTAAAGCATAATTAAATGTGCATAATTGATTACTTTGACAATCCCAGAATCCTTGTCCTTCCAACTCCGGTCATTGAAACTTACGAAAAGGTCTCTTAACGATTCTTCTTGATCGTATAGCCTCCGTCCACGTGACCACCACTCTTTGACCACGTTCTTAATGTCAAAGCGCTACTGGCTTTTCACGATTCATGGAATCACGATGCAAACGTTCCTCCTGTTCTAGGTCCTTTGAACTCTCCGACCTTGAAATGCCGAAATACCTTAGAGATCAACAATGGTCTAGATTCGTCTTGAATTGATGACCACGATCCCACTGGATTGATGATCCATAACCTTTCATTATTTTCCCCAAACCTTGACCACTCAACACGTGTCCCCTTGATGGGCAGTTGTCGATCGTTTTCTAATCTAGGTAGGCCCAGGGAGTTCCTTGATTGCAGCTCCCAAAATCCTTGCCGCTCCAAACCCTGAAATCTGAAATAGCGAAATTCAACGCCTTAGAGTGTCGGAAGACACTCGGCCTTAATCTCCTCTCTTCTTTGCAAGATCCAATGACTCTCAGGATTTTGTCACTTCTCCCTGAAGTGTCTCCACTTGGAAATCACCTGTTCAGCTCTCCTGCATGACCTCTCTGAGGTTAAACTCTGTGCACCCATATACTTTTGATCTAACGACAGTTGTGCACAACCCTGAGCTTTAACTCTCAAACTTCAAAGGTTCCTTCGACCTAAGTTTAGGTATTTCCTATATACATATAAGTACACTGGATTAGTTTGAGATTTAACGGAAGTGATAAAATTATAGATAGAATTTATCCACATAAGATTTCCTGTTCGAAGTAAGCCAGACTGGTGTAATTATGTCATTATGGACAGAAATGAATCTTACCTTCTCTTGAATTCTAAGCTTAAACGAAATTGAATTATGTGATAGATTTATTTTTTTTTAGCAGGTGAATTGGAATTGCATTATGTAGTAACCATATTAATTTAGCATCCATTAATTCCATAAACCGAAACAGTAACTTCTACTTGATTTCAAACTCAATAATTTCTTATAAATTCAGCACATACGCATATAAATTTATCAATGAATAATAATTTCATAACAAAAAACAAATACGAATTTAAAATACCTTGGTCTGATGCTAACCCTCCATTTTCCGTTTGTCTTGTTGACCTTCTTGCTGCTTCCTTGCCTAGCTTGAAGCCACGGACAAACTCTGCCCAAACCGTGTTTCCACCTGCCTAGGACAACTTCTAGCTCCAGGATATATATGGATATCCTAGCCCCCCGAGCCCAAAAACCTCAGCAACCCAGTGCCCTTGCTAATCCTCTGACTACCGAACTCAAAAAGAAACTCTCTTGTGAAATCCAGAGAACCCTCTTCAAAACAAATTAGAATGATCCTCTTCCATAAACTTCCTCTGCTCATATCCCTCCTTCTCCGCCCTTTCTCCTCATTTATTGCTTTACCTACACATTTATTAACTTATCCTCATAGTTAATGCCCATTACCCAATTATTAATGTTCCTTATCCGTTTGTTAATGCTTCTTATCCCCTAGCATGCAGTGAATCGTTTAATTAAACAATATAATTTATTAACCCTCTTAATTTAATACCCATGTCAATGAAGATATAGCAATTAATTAATTAATCAATTAATTAATCAAATTATAACAATTAATTAATTAATATATATTTAATTAGTATCTTTATACCAATCTTTGTTTAATTAATAATATGTTGAAAAATTAATTACCTAATAAATTTTTTACTAAGGAGTTTGTTACATACACCCACCAACTTCAGGAAACTTTGTCCCGAGTTAAGGTATCTTATGGTAAAAATGAAAGAAACATGGTTCACACATTCATAGCAGGTAACCGATACTATCATGATGAAGTAAGTCTAGAAACTCATACATACTAGTGTATATGTACAGAAATGCATGTGTAGCTAGCAAACACAAGTCTCGTGCATGTACTAAAAAATCAAAACCTCACCTTTAGTTATTTTTGTATGCATCCAATCCTGTCAGCGAGACTAGTCTTTTATAACAGACAATAAACCAAACAAATGTTTGAAAAATCCTTTTTAATTACACAATTATATGGTTCAACAATTTTATTTAGACAACTATATGGATTTAGTTTTCAAATTATAAAATTTTCATATATACCACATTTTCTTTTAGAGGAAAACATTAAAATTCTACCATTAGCCAAATCTCCATACTCTCAACTATTTCTACTCATCCTTCCTCCTAACCTACTTCTGTCATTTCCATCAGCCCCTCTGCTAGACTATCTTGGAGGTGTCTTTATATTGGGCTAACTCCAAATAGAACCCAGTAAGCTTGGAAGTGTCGCTATCTTGACCAGACTTCCCTAGCAGGAATCTGTGGTCATCATCTGCCACACGTCTTGGGGGCATGAACTAACACCACATCAGCTATGACTTCCAGAGTTTGAGGAGGATACATGGTTGGAAATGCCTCCACCCTCCTAATCATAACTAGGGTCCACACCCTACAATGGAATGCTCTGGTAGTGGCACCATGTTGCTGGGGTTTTGTCATTGTTTATTCTTTTGGAGCCAGTGTCATCACCTGAAATCTTGCACTGGTCACATATCATAACAATGCATCCAAAGCCAATATAATTTCACATACAATATTATTCATACCACAATGTTTTCTGGATTTATTGGTCCTGATATCCACTTTCATCATCATTATCCACTTGGCTATTTCATAGCCCCACCCAATATATGAATTGGTGCCTGCTTAGACTCAGCACATTTCTATGCATTTATCATCATGTAATTGCATATATCATCATTTCAATTTGGTATCCCTGTGCCGATAAAATTAACATCAAAAGTTTTCCAGTTAGAAATGAATCTCCATAATATCCCATAATTCAATTTTGACACCATTCATCAAGATTATCATTTACCCAAAACGGAATTGCATCATATCAACATCATCCTAATAGCATTTAAACATTCATTAAATTCACATTCTTCCACCTTATGTTGCATCATATTACATCATCATCAATAACGTTTAAACGATGCATTAAGATTTGTTACCATAATAGATGCATTTGTCACATCATCAGTTGGACTTTGGAGGTGAATTTGTTGGATTGGATCCTAAAGAATTTACATTCACATAATAGATGTATTATACATCATCATCAATAACATTTAAAAAACGTTAGTAAAATTTATATTCATAATAGATCGCATTACATACATCTCATCACTAACATTTAATCATTCGTAAAATTTCATACATTCATAATATATCCTTTGCATTACATACATCATCATCAATAACATTTAATCATCCTTAAAAATTTCATACATTTAAAAGTTTAAGTGTACATCATAATAGTTTTCATTGTGACTAGAAATAAAGTATATAGGCCTTAGGTAATCTTGGCTGTCTAAGTCAAAAGGTGGTGTTGTATACATCAGCTTATTCCGAGAAACATGTTCTTGAGGTGGTCAAAGTGAGGGACAGTCTCGTCGTAATGTCTCAACACCCTCCCAAGTAGCAAATCCTAGACCATACTTTTCCCATTGGACCTTAAATTGGTATACCAAACAATTCCCAAGATTTCAAACCCTACGGTCCAATATGTGTAATGGTTCTATCATGAGGTTTCCCACATCTGATACCTACAATTGTGAATTTAGTTTATGTGATTCATCAACAACAATGACGTAAAATAGATACATGAAATACACAGTTATGGAGTTTTAGCACAAATTATAGGTGGAAGTGTCTGAGACCTTTAGGAAATGGGTCCAATTTCTCTTGGATTCTGAACGGTCCTATAAATCAGGTGACAACTTTGTCCCGTCCCCGAACCAACAGACCCACTCTTATTAGGCCTGATACGAATGAAAACCTGGTCTTCCACTTCATAACTTCGGTCGGTTTTGTGTGCATCCACATAACTTTTCTACCTATCTTGTTCTTCCTTTACTCTCTGCCTAATCTGGATCACCCGTTCTTCATTATTTGAATTAATTCTGGCCCAACTATTACTCGGTCTTCTAGTCTATCCCAACTCAATGGCGTTCTGCATGGCGCCATACAAAGCTTCGCCGTTAGCATTCGATGGATCTATGATAGCATTGTGTAGAGCCAAACTCTACCAAAGGTAGGTACTATCCCACTGGAACAGATTATCCATTACGTACATCCTAAGCATGACTTCCATGACTTGATTTACTCTCAGTTTGCCCATCTATTTTCAGGATGTTAAGTTGTTCTTAAGTTCAACTGGGTCCCACAACATTGTTCTTTGATTGTCCAAAATCTAGAAGTGAATCGGAGTCCCTATCTGAAATGATCTTCTTAGATTATCCCGTGCAAGCGGACCAACCTGTTTACAAACTATACATGCCATCGGTGACATGCGTGAGTGTCTCTAACCAAGAATAAAATGAGCACTCTTGGTTAACTTATCCCACTATCACAAGAATGGCATTGTGTCTATGGGATGAGAACATCAACCCCAACAAAATCAACAGAGATGACTTCCACTTGGACATAGGAACATCATGTGGTTGTAGGAGGCTGTGGTGATGGTGGTTGGCTTTCACTTGTTGACACTCTAGGAATTTAGCGACGAAATGGACTACATTGCGCTTCATGCCTAACCAGAAGAAGAGCTCCCTCATATCTGCATACATCTTCTTCACACCTGGATGCGCACAATAAATTGCTCCTATGGGCTTCCTTGATTATGATGCTTGAATATCCCATTCTGGGGATGTCCATCCACCTTCCTCGATATATTAATAGTCCATCTGTTTCCATATTATATCGTTCATACTTTGGATCTAACTTGCCTCTCCACTCTGGAGGTTTGAAGGAACCTTTAAATGCCAACTGTCTCATTGGAGTTGTCATCAACACATGTTCCCTTAGATAGAACTTTAAGGTTACCAAGGATAAGACACGTGGTCTCCTACTCAGAGCATCTAAACCACGTTTTCCTTTCCTTGATGTACGAAATGCAAAATCGTACTCACTCATAAACTAACTCCATCGCCTTTGCCTATCATTCCTTATCTGTTTCCAGGTAGAGAGATGTTTTAAAGCTGATGGTCCGTTTGAGCTCAAGTTTATCCTGGTGTGCCTCCAAGTTTTGAGAGCTAGCATTACAACTGTCAGCTCTAAATCAGCAGCATTATTATGAAAATGCTTCATGTTTCTTCAACTTCCTTGACGCAAAGATATCACTCCTTCATGCTTTTATGGAGACGACTTTGGAAAAAGACCGTGCGATTAAGCATGTCGTTTCATTTATGTAGACTTCGATAAAATTTCTTCTGTCCATTCAAACAGGTGATGGTGGTTTTATGGTCTGCACAAATCTTCGGTAGCAACCTGCTTTAAAAGCCCCATGACTTCTCACCTCATGGGCATTTTTTTCCTTCAGACCTCCATGGCTGGCCTCCTTTTCTGGGTCCTGAGATTCCTTCCGATGGAAATAGTGGGCTAAATGGTGGATCTTTCTAGAGAATTTTATTAACTTCGCATGATTTGTTCTCTCACAAAGGCAGGACAACACTGTCTCTATCGAAGTGTTCCTCATGTTCACTTCGTTCTTGGAATAGATGAGGGATGTCATCTAGAAAGACTTATTACCGCAAATCGATCTAAGTACTTTTGGAATACACAATTCATGAGGCTCATGAACACTGTTGCCGCATTGGTCAGTATGAAGGGTGCCTACGACGAACTTGTGATGTCCAAACCGAGTTCGAAGGCATTTTTTGGGATATCACCTTCCTTAATCCCTTAGCTGATGATACCCTGATGTAAATCAATCTTTGAGAATACCGCTGCTCCTTTCATCGTCCGAAGGTCATCTATTACGCTGACATCGAACCTGTTACTCATTAACCTTGCTTCAATTCAGAGTCCCTGTAGTCTATACACAGTCGTAGGATCCATCCTTCATCACTTCGAAATAAACTAGGTGTGCCCCAAGGTGCGGAGACGGGCCTTATTATCCTAAATTCATTAACTCTTTCAAATTAAACCAATTCACAAAGTTCAGTGCTGTCATCGTCTGAGAGTCTTGGAGACTGGTTCTACGCATAGGTTTTAGCTCAATAGTAAAATCAAACTCCCTCTCAAAGGGTGGCCTTGGTAACCCGTTCGGAAAAACATCTTTAAAATATGACAATACCGGGTACTGATAATTGGTCACTCCTATCATTCTTTGCTTCCACTACCATAAATCCTGACGCCCTTGCCTCGGCAACCGGCAACATTGTTGATATAAAGCGTAGCGGCACTTTTCTCTGTACACCTGGATCTCTAATGGTCTTCCTTCATCATCAACACAAAGCACCTTCTTTGCGTATTCTACCATGGCTTGGTAGGCTGCTAACTAGTCCATTCCAATTATTAGGTCATACGTCTCGAGAGCGATGACGTATACCTTCAACCTGGTAATTACACACTCCGGGTCTACTATACAATTATCAATACTAGGTCCCTCTACTTGTTTTTTTTCCCCAAAGCCATCTCGACTTGTTTAAAGAGTCATCGTGCTTGTACCAACCCACTCTTTTTCTACAATGCAGATGGTGAAATAAGAGCTATAAACCGGCGCCAAAATCAAACCAAAATCTTAGCATTTGATATGATTTAAACACCTGATGACTCCACCACGGATTGATGTTCGGCCTTCGCGTTATTAACCGCTGCGTAAATCTGGTGGTTTTTACTTGCTCTCCCCATCTGTACCTTTCCTTCTCTATGCACAAATCATGATTGTGACTCTGGACAGTCATGCTTGTAATGGGTTCCTCCACACCCCCAATAGGTAATGTGGTATTGAACCTGTGCACTGTTATGTCACTGTCGCTTTGACGGCTGGTTCCTTCCTAAGGCCTGACCCTACTATTTGTTCCCTGAGATGGTTGTGGACCTATCTGTACCGTTGGAGATGAACGAGATTCTTTTCGTTGCGTTAATCCCTATTGTCCTTGGCGTAACTCACATTTGCCGCCATAGTGACGACCTTCATCCCCTTCCCTGGGAAATGTCCTAGGGGATTTCCCTATGAATCCAAGATGATGCATAAATGTCGGTCTTGTACTGGTTAAGTTCATGTGTTCCTCTAGCACATAGCGCGCATTTTCCACCGCTTCAGCTACAGAAGACGGTTTCCACATACGCACCATAACTCTTATCTTAGAAGGGTTCGAAATCCATAGGTAGTACTCTGCCGTCGTTGGTCATTGTCCATATATGAAACATAGTTGACCAGTTCATAAATATGATCTCATATTCTTCGGTTCTATTTCCTATACTAAGGCATGAAATGCCCCTACCAGTTGTTCCTTGTATTATGCTGGTAGATATTTCCTTAGGAACCTCTCATCGAAAAGTTCCCAAGATACGCAGTAATGCAGGTGGGTGCAATTATTGTCTTTCAGGTTGCCCCACCAAGGAACTGTCTCTTAATTGAAAAATTGTGATCTTTGCAGGTTGGACGCGCATAGTCCCCGGAAAAACACCTTTGTCATTCCTTCCAACCACTTCCGGTAGCGTTCCTTTGAAGCGCCGGCCCCGACAAACTATGGAGTTTGATCTTCTGCAATTACCACGTGATGTCTTCAGGTGGAATTCCTCCTCCTGAATCCCTTGAAGAGCCTTCTGGATTACCCATTCCATGGTGGGGTTCCCGCTTCAGTCCCTGTCGGTTGTTGCCCATTTAAAGTCTCATTAATGGCTGGCAGAAGCGTTGTATGAGGCTGGATTAGGAGATGGTGTTGAATTAGGCGCTGGTGGTGTTGGCAGTGCTTGCGACGACGCTTCCCTGCCCTCGACTCCCTTGATTCCTGACCATCATGTATGCTTTAACTTGCATCACCCAAAGTTGTGAAGGTGAGTTCAGGCGTTTCAAATTGGTGCTACTCAGACTAGAAACAAGGTTAGGCGTAAATTTTCTTTGCGAATGCCGTAGACAGACGTTACTCTCTTTTGGGGATTGGCTGGGTTAGGATTGGGATTAAGCATCTAAGCTTGGATTTCTTCTCCCTTAAAAAAACTATTGGTTCCCTACCAGCTCACGCTAGCATCACACCACACTTGTCAATTCCACTTGCTTACTCTCCTACAAGATGGAGTATAAAACTCCTTCCCGCTTGTACTAGTCTAATTTCTTTAAAAATTTTGCTACAACTGATTAAAGTGACTTCCAGCGCGCGCTAACTCAATTTATTAAAAAAACTATTAATAATCTAGACTAAACTTAATCCTATGCTTCAATCACCTTAATCAACACTTTCAATTTATTCTAAAGTAAGTGGTAATATTTATTATTAATTGTTAATTAATTAATCCATAATTTACTTAATCCTTCCAATTAATTTAATTTTATTTTTATTTTTTTCAAAGGCACATACATGGTGCGTTGGCATTTGGTTGTTCCTTAAGGCTTAGGTAGTGGGTGGCAGTCAGGAGTTCAAAACCATAGACTTACAAAACTTTGTTCCTTAATATTTTTCTTTTCTTTTGTTTTTTATATACCATAATAGATTAAAAACAATTAATTTAAACAACCAATTTTGAAAACAATTAATTTAAAAACCATAATAAATTTAAACAATTAATAAACTTAACAATTAAAATTAAGAAGCAATTATTTTTTCTCTTTTTTGAAAGGAAAACAAAGGGCGAAGACGCATGAAGCCCATGTACCTGCTTCCTCAGTGCACTTTTCTATCCACAAACCTAACCTAATTCCTGTTCTTCTCTCTTCCGAACTCTACCCTCCCCCTTTCCACATTTCATTTTTTTTTGACGTTGGTGAAGGAGACCGGCCGGCCCATAGCCATTTCCACGCTGGTCAGCCACGGTGGCAACTTCGTGTTCCAGGAATGGAGGCGTTAGGCACTGTACGTTCCCTCTGCTCTTTTAATCCATTATCTTCCAGTTTGCATTTTTTGTTTGTGGGAGGTTCTGAAGACTTCACCGATTTTTTCCTGGTGGATCACCAAACGGTTTCATTTTCTGTTAGTTTCGGGGCATCATCATCCTCTGAACTGTGAAGTTATCTTGGCAAAGATTATTAATCAATTGTTTGTGTGCATCCAACGTGAAAGTTTTCAGTCCCAGATCAGTTTCCAAGAGTCGACAAACACCTTCGAAGGTCAAAGAATCGGATTGCTTCCTGAAAAGGATGACCGAGAGTGCACTTCTTCAGTGACGGTCGTCTCCATCTGAGAATCCTCGGTGGCCATGGCTTTCGCTTCGCTCTTTGCTGCTTTCAATGCCCACTCCACCGTGATTACATCTTCGGCGTCTTCCCTCCTCCCTCTATGTGGCTTGGCTCTGGGTGTTGGTCTCGACGGAGGTCATGTGTTGTTTAATGAAACTGGCGTTGGCATGTAGGGTTCTGGGTTTGTCCATTGTGGGGATCTTCGTTGGCGCGGCTCTTATTTGAAGCGTTTGGCAATTGAGTGCTTTTGATATGTGTTGTTGGCGTGCTTGGGTGATGGCTTGTTCTCTTGATTTTTTTCTGTTTGATTCTTGCGGATTGTTTTTTTTTTGGAGGTTGCGAGGGAGTTTCGAACTCTGGAACTTCTGAGTGGTGGCGCATTGGTAGCTATAGTGGTTCTGGGAAGTGTTTGGAAGCGATAAGTCCACCTAATGATTTCAAACCATGGGATTCCCTCTACACATATCTGTAGCGATTTGTTACTAAATATCCGACAGCGTGGGTTCAAATATCTGGTCTGAAAAGCGTGGTGCAACTCCAGTGTATTTTGGCGAGGGAACATGGCATTGTTCATATGGCCATTGAAGGTCGCGTGCGCATATATCCCTCTGGCTCCTCCTCGATTGCCCTGCCTTGGCTTGGTGCTTTGTTTGTATTGCATTCTGTAATTGTGCACTAACTATGATCCCCTCCTCTTCATTGGTTTGTTGCTGGGATTTGTTCTAGATATGTTCTATGGTAAATGGTTGAGTCAAAAGCCTTTGTACTAGATGCTTGAATAATTGGACCTATGGTGCCAATATTTTTTTTCTTCAGAGATGGTATGTTGGTCGGCTACTATTTATAATAAACTCCAATGAGATGACATTTCATGTAATCGACTTCAATCGCCATACCTCTTTTGTCATCTCGCATTCCCACTAGACCTCATCCTCTCACACACCCGCAATGCATTCCTCATTTCTCCAGTACCATTAATGGAGGAATCAGTGCTGACAAACCGAGAAGCTTCTACCTGCGATGGGGTAAAGGTGAGAATTTCCATTTTATGCCCTTTATTATTATTATTATTATTATTTATGATTTTTTTAATACACTTTATCGGAATAATATGGTTTCTAATGGGGTAAATGTCAGTAGATAAATTCCAAAAGTATTTCCTTTTGATATTTTACACTTATGGAGACTAATAACGCTGATCGTGTCTTCTCAGTATGACCCAAAACCGTAAAATTACCTCAACCGAACTATACTATCCATTTATCCGCGCAACCATTGTTATTTTTTTTTTTTTCTCCACATTTAATTTCAATACTTACTAATTAATATATTTTACTATGCAGGTTCAAACAAGATCATTACTTGTGTGGGAGAAGGCACAATCTCCCTTCCTTTCAATCTGCTGAAAAGAGTGGTATAGAATTTGGTAGAAAGTAATTTAAATGCTTACAACCTCGTATCAAGTCATTAATTTCCTCATTGTTTTTATTGGATACCACCTGCAGTTAGGTGCCAAATTTTGGGCCAAGAAAAATAGGTTAAGAATAGGAAAAGGCCTTGGGGCTTTGTCTCTTTGCTTAAGTAATTATTTCATATTATTTGTATTAATTTTGTATCTCAATAATCTTTTGTTCAAGGGTAAATTTATATATATATATCTTACATACATATAAAGAAAGAAAATTCTGGTTAATGCGTGGGTCCATAAGGCTCAGGTCTTCAGAGCTGGAAATGCATTACCGGAATGTAGTAACCATATTAATTTAACATCCATTAATTCCATAAACTAAAACAACAACTTCTACTTGATTTCAGAAACTCAGTAATTTCTTATAAACTCGGTACATACGCATATAAATTTATCAGCGAATAATAATTTCATAACAAATAAACAAATACGTGAATTTAAAATACCTTGGTCTGATGCTACCTCTGCTTTCTGCTTGTCTTATTGACCTTCCTGCTACTGCCTTGCCAAGCTTGAAGCCACGGACCAACTCTACCCAAACCGTGTTTCGGCCCTTAACTAGGACAACTTCCTAGCTCCGGGATACCATATGGATATCCTGGCCCCGTGCACCAAAACCCTGCAAATCAGTTGCCCCCTATACTAATCCTCCCTTCTGAACTAAAACTCTCGTGTGCCAAATCCAGAGAACCCTCCCCAAAATCCAAGAGGGCCTCTTCCAAAACAAGAGTAGAATGATCCTCCTTCGAAGTAAACCCTCTTCCAGCTCCCTTATCCCCCCTTCACCACCCTTTCTCCTCATTTATTTACTTACCTACACATTTATTACCTATCCTGCATGGTTAATGCCTTAGCCAATTATTAATGTTCCTTATCCATTTCTTAATGCTCCTTATCCCTAGCATACGTGAATCATTTAATTAAACAATATAATTTATTAACCCTCTTAATTTATGCCATGTCAATATTAGATGTAACAGGTAATTAATTAATCAATTATTTAATCAAAAGTGCTAACAATTGAATTAATTAATAAATATTTAATTAGTATCATTATACCAATCTTTGTTTTATTAATAACATGTTAGAAAGGTTCATTACCTAATAAATTTTTTTATGGGGTTTATTTACACACAGACCGCGTTATTTGTTATGAGTCCTGGAATTAAAGGAACACGAGAGAAACTACATCACTCATGAATTAGAATTGTAGCATTATTACACCTTAAAGAATGTGGCAATACACATAATGGGCATAAGGGTTTCTACTGTTGACGGATAATACCGGTGTGAAATATTTGTTTAGTTAATTAGGATGTAATGCAAGGCAAGCGGTGGCTGCGCTACTAAAGAATTTCGACTTTGAGGTAGGAACATATCAAAGGGTGTTGAGAAAGGTAGTTGATGATTTAAGCAGAAGAGTTCATGGGTTATTTGAAATAAATGTCAGCGAGGGAATAAAGAGTGATCTTGAGCAGACATAAGATTCTTTGGTAATAGTAGAAGAAGATACACTAAGATAGTTGTAGAATTACAAAACACTACAAAAGATTCAAATAAAATAGAGTTGAGTATTGATTAAAATGGCCTATAAAGTGATCTTGAACAGAGCATAAAGATTGCTGGTAATAATGAAGAAAATTACACTAAGACAGTGGCAGAAGTACAAAACACTAAAAAGGATTCAGACAAAACAAAGTTAAGTATTGATAAAAATGGCCTACTACGATTTAAAAACAAAATTTACATACCCAATTCTGCAGAGTTAAAATTAATAGTTTTGGATGAAGTGCATAAGAAACCATATTCTGGTCATCCAAGATACCAGAAAACGATAACAACACTTAGAAAATTATTTTATTGGCCTAAGATTAAGGGAGAAACAACATAATACTTAGCTAAGTGTCAATATTGTCGGCAAGTAAAATCCGAACACCAACATCCCGTCGGCCTGTTGCAGCCCTTACCAATATCAGAATGGAAATGGGAGACTATATCGTTGGACTTTATTAGAGGTTTGCCTAAAAATCATAAACATAATGATTCTATTATGGTGGTAATCGAAAAACTTAGTAATCCTTCACACTTTATTCCTATAAAGTCTACTTTTAAAGCTATTAACATCACTAAACTATTCATGAAAGAAATTTTTAGACTGCATGGTATTCCTAAAATGGTGATTTCGAATAGAGACGTAAAATATACATCTTCTTTTTAGAAATAATTGTTTGCAGGGCTAAATACTAACTCGAATTTCAGCATGAGTTATCATCCACAAACGGATGGACAAACTGAACGAACAAACCAAATTGTAGAAGATATGTTCCGAATGTACATAAGAACAAAAACAAGAAAGTGGGAAGACTACCTACACTTGATAGAATTTGCATATAACAATGGGTACCAAACTTCAGCTAAATTGATCCCTTTCGAGGTATTGTACTACATAAAGTGTACGACTCCAATTAGTTGGGATAACCCGGTTGACAGACTCATGGTTGGACCATAAATTCTCCAAGTAATGGAGAATAAGGTAAGAAAGGTACAACAAAACTTAAAGGAGGCACACGATAGACATAAGAGTTATGCAGACCAGAAAAGAAGACACTTGGAATTTCAAGTGGGAGACCATGTTTACTTAAAAGTCAAATCCCATAAAATTTCGCTGAAATTAGGAAACAATGCCAAGTCGGCACCCAGGTTTTGTGGGCCCTTTGAGATACTAGCTCGAATTGGACCTGTAGCATACCAACTTGCACTTCCATCCAATCTAAAATTTCATAATGTATTTCATGTTTCTTTGTTAAAAAAGTATGTTCATGACCCTACTCATATGATCGATTGGAACTTGGTGCAGGTGGAACCCGAAGGCAAGTTCCAAGCGGAACCCCTACACATTCTGGAATGGAGAGAAATAACACTTCAGAACAGAGCCATCGCTCAAGTAAAGGTGCAATGGAAGCACTTTATCCCTGAGGAGGCCACTTGTGAGTTGGAAAGAGAATTGCTAAAATCTCATCCAACCTTGTTCCAAGGAAGGATAGAACACTGATGACAGTGTTTTATTGAAGGGGGAAAGGATGTAACATCCCCAAAAATAAATTATTTTTGAATTTGCAATTCCTTAAGAAATTTATTTCGTTTTTGGTAAATTCGAAATTGGAATTTTTTTTTCCATTTATGGCAATTCCAAATTTCGAAGTTGGTTAATTGTAATTAATGATTTTGACTATTAGGAAGAGATCTGAATTGACCCAACTAACTACTTGACTGTGACACTTGTATGAAAAAAAATATTTTATAATTATTGCAGGAGGACAAATGGAACAACCATATTGAAAATCAACTGACCATGACTCCATGACTGGGGAACATGTTGGAACTACCTTAGGGTTGATTGTTACAAAAGGAAAATCAGGAATTTGGCCATTGGTAGCCCCTGAAAATAAAGGATTTCGAAATCTGGGAAAATCTCCAAGGGAGGGAAAAGACCTAGGAAAAAATATGTTTGGATATATAGCATATGTGAGGAGGCAGGACATTGCCTAGTATGCGAGGGGAAAAATATTACTGATTGCTTATTGTTATGAACACTACCTGCTGAGTGTGAGGTAAGTAGAAGTTTTCTGAAGTTGAATGACATTGTTGAGGAGGAGTTCCGAGTTAGCCCTCATGGATTCATGGTCAGGCTAGGGGGTGAACATGACAAGTGATTTGGCTGCCCTGTTCTATGGTTGGGAGGAACGTGGATGTTCCCTTTGTCTTCCCACAAACAGATTCAGATATGTTGACCTACTCCTCATTTTCTTGAATAATTATATATACTGATGTAATGTATATGTTGATTCTGTATCGAAGTATCTCTATGGATGAAACCTGTTCGAATTTTGTCAAACTTAAAACTGACAGAATGGATTAAACGAAGTCTGAGCGAATCATTTTGTTGATTTAATTACGGAATGAGTGTTATTGTTGTTATTTGGTATATTAATTCAAATATACATCTGGTTAAATATGTGGAAGAGTCCATGTTGTAGATTAGACCACTACTATAATATGATAAACTACAAGATCGCAACATGATTATCTATTATAGGAACAACACTATCTTTATAATGAATGGACTGATAAATGATTGAGGATATTCATTTGTGGTAGGAATAGAATGGAAATAACAAATAGCATTACA